>CAJNIZ010003236.1:85823-96807 GCA_905231905.1 Symbiodinium pilosum | reverse complement strand
AAACCCTAATCCCCAAACCCTGAAGTCCCACCAACCTGGGGCTGAGGAACGTGCTTTGCCTCATCGCGGCCATTGCCAGCGCAGTCTTCGAAACCTCTGAGGAGAGTCACACCATGTGAGCTAAACTCCTTGAAGGGGGTTATGTAGGGGGTTATATGGGGTTTAGGATTCAGGGTTTAAGGTTTAGGATTTAGGGTTTAAGGTTTAGGATGCAGGGTTTTGGGGCCTAAACTCCTTAAAGGGGATTAGATAGGGATTAGAGATAGGGGGCTACAATAGGGGTTACTAAGGGGGATACTAGAAAATCAGACTATAGCTCATGTAGACTTACAGTAGGAGTTAGCCTCTAGGATTTGGGAATCGGGGTGTAGGTTTTAGAGCTGGTTAGGATTCTGGGATTGGGCTTTGCAGTGTGTGGGACCCTGGAGTAAAACGACATAGCATCAATGAGTGGATTTTGATTACCCAAATCCATCAAATGAGGGCCGTCTGACCTATCATAGTCGTATGATAGTTGCAGGGTCCTAAGTCCTGATTACAGGGGTTGGGGTAGCCAACATCCTCGAATTACCCTAACCCCTAAATCCTATATTATCCCGGTATAGCCCTATATACTATAACCTTTATAAGCCCTAAACCCCGTAACAGCGAGGGTACATAGCCCAGCAAGTTACTTCAAGGGAACCCGGGCTTACCTGGACTTGAGATGTCTAGCTCTTGGGGAACATATGAGCTACTGTCAATATCAGCCTTACTAAGGAGCCCATAACATTTGCTAAAGGTGGTTATGTCGGAGACTAGGGTTTAGGGTCTAGGGTCTCGGGGGTGGTATAGGGGATTATATAGGGGAAATTCATGGTGATTATTAAGAGGGATACAGGAGTTTAGACTATAGCTCATGTGCGTCCAAGAATCGCAGGACAGAACCCCGAAAGGAAGTACAGCCAGGGTCCAGGTAGGGTGTACTGGAAGTCCCCAGAAGACATGTTTTCATTTCTGCTACCCGTAATCCTCAGAACCAGCTGAAATTACACTTGCTACCCGGGGTTCAGGAAATTTACAGTCCAGGGCTTCAGGGATTTGGGGCGCAGGTTTGAGGTTTGGAGTTGGGAATTTGGCCTTGCTGTTGCTCAGGGTTTAACTCGTGGTCCCTCACTCTCATGCAAGGTGGTAAGGGCAGGGTGATGTGACGTAAAGAGAAGCTAAGGCAACCTCAGAGTGCCTGTAAAGACTCAATTAGGATATTCCTCCTCGCATGCCGCACCCCCCACCACTCATAACTTTGGGTTTGTGGTTTCAGGGTTCAAAGGTTCACAATGCAGGGTTCTTGTTTACAGGCTTCGAGGACGCCCTGCTTGCAAGTGCTTCCCCCGAGCAGACGAAAGCTGGACCACAGCTCGATTCTTGGTGGGAGGCTGAGAACTAGTCGAACTAGTCTACAGTCCCCCTTAAGTAGATAGAATATGGGGTATGTGGGATCTTATTATAATATACCCAGAGCCATACTCTATCTACTTAAGGGGGACCATAACCCTAAGGACCTCAATGTCCAAGTGCCTACGTTAGAGCCTCTGAATGGCAGTTGCAGCTTCAGCCAAATTGTTGTTGAGGACACATAAGTAGTGGCCTGAGTTTGAAATCCCAGTTCGTGGGTATAAGCCCTAATTAGGACACCTAAATAACAATGCCCGATAGTCTTTGCACATCCCTGGCGTCCGTGGGGTCCCTAATTTTTAGAAACTCGCAGATGGACATGTTGGTTTTGGATGCGGCAATGCTGGTCCTTTTGTTTCAGTTGCTTGCTGTCAAAAAACTTTCCACAGGCGTCCTCAAACTCTTCCATTTCCATTTTCATTATTACTGTAATACTTCGATTTTCATTGTTGCTGTCAATGTCACTGTGACTTTTACTATGATTACTAGTTTCATTACTGCTGTTGTTAGAGTACCCACCAGGAGAACCTGAGAAAGCTCTATCTCAACCTTACGGATGAGAACGGCAACGCTCAGAACGCCTTCGTTGCAAGGAGCTCAGATACATCTTCCTCTGTATATGTATATATATATATATCCCAGAGGGTCCATCGACCCAATAATGACGTACTTGGGTTTGGGGACTAGTAATTATAGTACAGCTCTTGGGCAAGTATATGGTGATTGGGTACTTAGACCCTTAGGGTATGTGACCAGCTCTGAAGTCCCCCTTAGAAAGTTAGAACCCTTACTTGTGTATAGATAGAACTCCCTCGCATACATAGTCCCACTTAAGTAGACAGAACCCGTATCTGTAAGTATGTATATATATATACATAAACCTATACACTCCTCCTTATTAAGTAGATCGAAAATAGGGTATATGTTTTTTTTTTTGGGGGGGGGGGGAATGCGAAGTGTAGCTTTGACGCCGCGCAGAAGGTATCAGAAATCAGGGCAGCATTGGTGCGATATACAGGGTTTAGGCTTTACGGTTTTACGGACCTCCTCAGAAATTATATTCCATTTTAATTGTCGTATAGCCCTCTGGAATGATCAGAGCTGCGTGTTTTGTTGTATGTCTGGGGGGATTACCTTTTTTTTATCTAACGTTGCTACACAAGATCTGTTAGACGTGGTCAAGCTTGCCTGGCCAAAGCCTTTGAGGCTCAAGAATATTATGAAGCCTTAAGGGTCCAAGGACCCAAATAATAGGGTGTGAGGTCCCAAATACTGTAATATTAATGGCATTTGGCCCTAAAACCCTATGATTTTGTCCTTGGACCCTTAGAAAAGGGTTTAGGCTTTACGGCTTAGGGTTTAGGGAACTGACATGGTGGCCCGGATAGGACAGCAGAAAATTTTTGCATGCACTCTTTCGAGGTAACATGCTGGTTTGAGGGAATTGTAAGGTCCTGACCTATGGTCTAAACTCCTCAAAAAGGGGTTATATAGGGGATTATATAGGGGCTATTATAGGGGCTGTTAAGGGGATACTGGGAGTTAAGGCTATAGCTCATATGACCCCTACGTGTTTCCTGGGTCCAGAGTATGGGCCCCTGATTGGAATTGCGGGGCCGTAAGATGTATTTGAGCGATTTTGTGAACTGCCAGAAGGAACCCTAGCAAGAATGAATCTGCTTAAAAACCCAAGTAGGAGGCAACACCAAAGTTACACAGAAGGCTGACCTCCTCCCCAGCACAAAGCTCATGTTCTGAGGTCCTGATCATCAGCAGCTTGGCTTACTGTCGTGGTTTTGGTTCGGTTCCTAAACACACGGGGGGTGGAGTCGCAGGGACCCTAGGAGCCTAGGGGTTTACTAAGATGAGTAGTATCTTATTTGGGGATACTATGGTACCCAATATAGAGTAAGATTCTATCCTCCTTTTTGGGTATAGCATTTTCTATAAGGAGTAGAATCTTACTAGGTTTAACCACCAAAAAAGCACTATTCAGATGAGGAGATGAGTAGAGTCTCCTCTGAGGGATTGCACCAGGATGATTTAGGTGGATCCCCCACACAGTAATAGTGACTATAAAGCAGAATAGTGATTATGTGAGTGTTCTCTTATATTCCTATTATACAACTGTAACAGGGTGGGAGGTTTTTCTGAGGGATCTCTGTAAGAAGCTTCAGTTGGATGATTTTTTTGGGGGGGCTAGAGTTCGAGAGGCCCCATGCAGACCTTACCAGCCAGAAACGTGCTCTACTTTCCAGAGGTGCTGTGGAGTGCAGTATCCACCGGAGATTTTTTCTGGGGGCTCTAAGACTTTGTGTGTGTTGCTGTCCCATATAACCCCTATAATCCCTAGATAAACGCTGTATAATCCCTGTTGTTTCCATTTTCTCTTCCTTTGTCCCAGTATAACCCAAATATGAAATGGACTCAAGGGGAACCCCGGCGTCTCCTTGCCTGCAGGGTGAGGTGATCTACCCCTTGGTGAGAATCTCAACCGTGGACGCACTGCAGCTAGTGCTTCCAGGGTGAGATTTTCAATATAGGTCTCTACCTTTGTCCTTGGAGCACATGCTCCCACGACAAGGGTGAGTACAAGAATCGAAGTGCACTGGTGAGCAGTCTAGTAAGCGGTGCAGAGGAGTAAGGGATCTAGCAGGATGAACTAGCACCACCTGTGCATCAACACCAAAACCTTCCTTGCTTGCATGCGGGAATTTCTAAGAGAAAGCGTCCAGAACCCTAAACCCTAAACCCAAACCCCCTAAAGCCCTAAACACTAGACTCCTAGACCCTAAACCCTCCCGTGTATCCTTGGAGCTGCTGAGACAATAAGGATACCCCTCTTCTGAAACACTCCCCTTTCTCGAGGTACACCAGTAGTACCCTTTTTCCCTTTTAAAATTGGGGTCTCCTTATTGAAGCTGAAGAGTTTGTTATTAAGGGGTTCCTGGGTAACCTAGCATTCCTGCGTGGGAGGGCCGCCTCAAGGGAGCTGTCTTAGGGGCTGCAGTGTGCGGCAGCATAGTTTAGGCACAGGGCTGCAGGGTTTGGAGCTTTGGGGTTCAACAAATTTGGGGCGACGGCTTGGGCTCAGGGAGTAAGAGTTCAAAAGCAGGCCTCAGGGTGTAGAGATCACAGGTCACGTGGGCTTTGGACGGACGATCTGCTATTAGGATTTTAAAGGGAAACCCTAAATCCTAAAGCCTAGGTTTCTTAGGCAGAAGGTGGCGAACGAGAGACTTTTTCCAGTCCCTAGTACATAGACTCGAATTGGTAGCTGCGCCGCTTACTAAGGGCTTAGTGTTTACTTCAACCTCGCCAAAACACCACACATCTGCGCCGATTGGCACCGATGTCCTCAAAACTCTCAGGATAGATCCTGCCCTGCGCTGGTTGGCACTGAGCTATCGTCTTGCCTAACTACCTAAACCCCCAAAATATGCAACAGAATAGCCCTGAACCTGAAAATAGCCTAAAAGACCAAAAATCTACATACTGTTGGGTCCAGGTCACTCTCTCGCAAGTTATCTCAAGCTTCAGGCTTTGCATTCGGGCAATGCAACTACGAGTCCGTCCACAAATGTTGTTTTACATGTGATTCTCCATGATAGGGGGATAATATAGTAACTTCCAAAGATATTCGGATCGCGGTTCAAGGGACCCGCAAGCAAGTGGCGGCGCAGGACTTTTTCAAGCAACCCTTCATGACGATCTATGGTAGAAGCCTAGGAAAAAATCCTGGTAACCCCCCACGCGCCAGGGGTTATATTGGTGTATATTGGGATAATGGAAAACAAGATGGAAACTACTATTTAGAGTTTAGGGTTTAGGGTGCATAACCTGCTACGACACCCTGTTCTAACTATAAACGCCTCTACATGTCTTCAGAACCCTAAACCCTAAACCCAGGATTCTTCAACTTCATCATCCTCTTCTCAAACTTCATTCCCATCTCCCTGTTGGTGGCCTGACTGCATGTTTAGAGTCCTAGGGTTTAGGGTTTAGGGTTTCGGGTTTAGGGTCGGAGGAACGGCCTTTGCGCATGTAAAAGGCGTAGGTTTGCAAAGGCATTCTGACATTGTTGCTATATTGTGGTAGATGTGGGGCGTTCCAGGGCTTTTATTGGTGTGAATCCCTGTAACCAGGATCACTGTATAGGGAGGTTTATATCGGGGCTCCTCATTTATGGAACCCGCGTGTTGCTGAACCCTAAACCCTAAACCCCTAATGAAACCCTAAACCCCCTCAACCCTAAACCCCCATCCTAAACCTAAGCCCTGATCCCGACCAGCTGCAGGCCTTCGGGGTTTCAGCAGCCAAGTGACGACTGGTAAAGGCTCTTCTACTGTAGAGACCTGCGATCTACATGAGCTACTGTCGGTACTAGGCTTACCAAGGGACCTTAAGGGCGGATGTAAGGGTACCTGTCGTAGTGTAGTATAGTCCTTACTGTATTCCCTAGAAACCACCGAACCCTGAACCCTAAGCCCCAACATATCCCGTACCGCCCTACAGAGGACCAAACCCTAAACCTTAACCCTACCATATTCCCTATAATGCTCTAATACGGACCAAATCACAAACCCCGTCATAGCCAACGACTTCCTGCTTTTTTCGGCCCCAGTTTTAGGCTTCAGGGGTTGGGGTTTAGGGCTTAGAGTTTTCGATGAAGGGGTTAGGCAACCAACTTCGGACGGGGTCACTAGAGGGTTAGTATGGGGATACCGTATCTTACCTCACTCCGGGGTCACTCAATTTGTCAGCCCCTAAACCCTCTATGTCTGTGCATATATATATATACACATGTAAATGTATGTGTGTGTACATATGAAAATATTTGAGAGTGACATCCTCACAGACATTCTTATCTTAGCGGCTCGGAACTGCACGTACCCATGAGTCCAAAAAAAATCAACAGAGAGCCCTAAACAAGGATGAACGAACGGTTCATGTAAATACGGGCTCTATGGGTTTCCATGTTAGCATGGTGCAGGTGTAGTCCTGCAAATCCTCCACAATCTTCTCGAAGACATTCTTTTCATGCTCAGCTCCCTCACCGCATATGTATGACAAGGCCCGTTCAGAGAACGATTCCCTAAGGCTCCAGGTACCCAAGTCTAAGTAAAAGGCCATATTTAGGTCCTAAGCGGTGCAAATAGAAATCCATTTTCGCACTAGGTATTATCGCTATATAACCCCAAAATACATATATATATATGTATACACATACCCTATTATAACGTGGTAGTTTCCATTTTCTTTTCCATTATTCCCCATATAACCCCATTCGCACAAAGTCTCGTGTGTTCTAATTGTTGGACCCAGACTCGCAACCTCTACAAGCTGGCCTAGGGTTAAGGATTTATAGGGTTTAGTCCCCTGACCCTGAACCCTATATAAACTTCAAACCCCAACATTAAACGTTAGTCCAACCCGCAAAATCCTCCCCCTAATTTCAACGCCACTCTTAACATTAGATATTCAAAATGTATTGTATCAAGCCACAATGGGACGATTCGATATTTGGGGCAGGTTGTTCGGTTTCAGGAGAGGGGATTACAATCTTTACTGAATGACCCGTGTGTTAGGGTGCTTTAACACTACGGTGAGATGGTTATACAGACTCGAGTTTACCTGGCATCGCTGGGCCTAGCAACGTGCAGAAGAAGAACTCACTTCCGAAGATGTGGGCCCCAGAATGTTTTCGTGTAGGTCTCATGGATTTCCAGGGTTTTCCTAGATAGATAGTATGGTGCATACTCCCTACATAGCCTTAATTATATAGCCCATAAGAATCGAGGAATCAAATTTAGAGTATCCCAGAATGGGGACCCCCTAAACATGAAACCCGATTGGGGTTTAAGACTTAGGGTCTTGGCCGCAGAACTTCATGTAGAAGCCAGAAATATTACCAATACCATTCCCTCATATGAGCCAGAAACTAAACTCCTTCAATGGGTTTATATAGGGGACTACAAGGGGGTATTAAGAGGGATACGAAGAGTTTAGACAATGGTTCAACTAAACCTAAACCCTACACCCTCTAGCTTCGAATTCCCGAGGTTCCTATTCTACTTGGATATTCCGCTGGATTGCACCCTGACCCTCTGAAACGCCTGAGCCCACACTCTAAACTCCTGAAACCTACCCCAAAAAACCTTAAAGCCCAGCCCCAAACCTCTAAACCCTGAAGCCCAAAACCCTAAAGCCCAAAATCTCTACTCCCTATGTACCCCAAACCCTAAACCTTAACCCCAAAATCAGGTGTCAATGAGCCTGGCAAAGCTGGCGCAAGTCTTCTTTTTCTATGCAGACCAGGACATGATCCATCAGGCCCAGATGGTTTAGGGTTTAGGGTTTAGGTGTTACGTGTGGTTTAGGGTGCAGATTGTAAGGATCTTAGTAGCCCCTACCCCTTTGATAAGAGCCGTATATGATAGTCATGAGGTCGTTTTTTCCTTCGGTGCTGGGGCAACCCAAATCCCGTTTTTGAGACAGGATTGAAGTGTTGGGGCTTTGGGATTAGGATTCAGCGCGAGCTTTTACAACTCCACATCCTGGACGGAGGTCCAACTTCAGAATGCGAGCGAGCTTCAGGATACTCTTAGGAATGTGAGTTTATGTCTACACCATGGGTTCTTCTGCAACCCTAAACCCTAAACCCATCGTTTGATACCTCTAGGGGATACGCTAGCTTTGAAAAACTCCCAGGTTAATATGTTAGATTCCTTAATTTCCGTTTATATTCCTACTATATTCCGGCCTCCTAGGCAAGAGGCTGGATTTGCAGGTTTAGGACTTGGAGGATGTGGGGTTTAGCATTCAGGGGATTTGGGATTTAGGATTCAAGGTTTAGGGGATCTAGGGTTGAGGCTTTAAGGTTCAGGGGAATTGGGTTTTAGGATTTAAGGTTCAGCAGGTTCGGCGCTTAGGATTCAATGTTTAGGGAATTTGAGGTTTAAGATTTAGGGCTTAAACGATTTGGTGTTCAGGACTAGGGTGTAGGGGATTTGTGGTTAGCAGGGCCAGGAATAACCTTTGTTGTAGCCCGTGCTCGTGGAGACTTAGCTTTGCACCGTCTTGCTGGTATTCAGGACATGGCAAGTCACAGTAGATATAGGTTAGGTTGGGCCCACACCTACTAATAGTGACCGCAAGAGGTAATGGTAACTATATCAGGGCCCATATATATTCCTAGTATACCACTATTAGTGGGTGGGGGCCCAACCCAAGAAGTCACACCCTAGACCCTAAACCCTAAACCCTAACCTATGGGGGGGGACATAAGGAATAGATATTACATGTACTTTTTGGGCCCCGAAGAAGGGCCAGGCTGCGAACCTCCGGAAATCCTTCCACCTTGAACCAAGAACGCTAAAAAAGAGAAAAAAAACAACTGAAGAGTAGTTAGGGTTTAGGGTTTCGGGTTTAGGGTTTAGGTTCCCATCCTGTTTTGCATTATCTCGTTTTTCGGTTGGAAACTTCCAATGAACCCTAAACCTTACGCCACGATCCTAAAACCGTTCAAGCTCCCAGGCAGATTTCCAGGTGTAAGTCCTGAAAGCGCCTTCCTAGCCATACAATTAAAGGTTTAGGGTGTAGGGCTTACAGCACAACACACCGCAAATGCTTACGCCATGCTTTTGCCCTTTGCATACAAATCCCTCTGGCCATCTACAAACCCGTTTCCAAGTCATACTGCGTGTTCTTTTTCTCTCGTTTCTCTCGTGTCGTGCACTTTTCTAATTCAGATAAAGCCCCATGACCCTACACTCAGACTACTTAAATCTTATATGGGAATTTCCATGTATAGGGGGACCACTTGCGCCCCAATACACTAGAGTCACTAGAGTCCTCATGAAACGCACCCCCCGCCCAAAGGCACCCCATATGGCCGTACACCCAAAAACCCAAAAAGGCACCCCACATGAGCTATAGTCTAAACTCCTAAGCCCCGAACCCTGAACCCCATTGTAGGGGTTATTAAGGGATGAAGGGGGATTCTAGTAGTTTAGACCCCTAAACCCCAAAATCTAAACCCATACCTAAACCCTAAACCTAAACCCTGAGCCCTAGACCATAGCCCTTATCTAGGTACCCCAGTGGTACCCTTTTACCCTTTCTGTTTGGGGGGCTCCTTATTAAAGCAGAACAGTAGGAAAAAGGGTACCCTTATTGTTTAGGGTTCACTGGGGAACCTGGTTATAACCCCTGTACAGTGCAGGGCATTCACTGTATGCCTCGAACATCAGACCTGCCCCTGGGCTTGCAGGTCCTCACAGAGGGTTTTGGGTTTAGGATTTAGGATTGGTATTTAGGGCTTTGGGTTCAGGATTTAGTATCTAGGGTTTTGAGTTCAGGATTTAGTATCTAGGGTTTTGGGTTCAGGATTTAGTATTTAGGGTTTTGGGTTCAGGATTTAGTATCTGGGGGTTTGGGTTCAGGATTTAGTATCTAGGGTTTTGGGTTCAGGATTTAGTATCTAGGGTATTGGGTTCAGGAATTAGTATTTAGGGTTTAGTGTTTAGGGCGAAGGGGCTTAGATAAGGTTTAGGGTTTTGGGGTTTCCCTCTGAACGGGCTACAGGTTTTATGTTGGGCCGAGGGTATAGCGGTAGCGGTAGGGGTCCAACAAGTTGCCAATATGATGATCTGAAATATTGTGCTATGAAATTGATAGAGGTGATTATTCAGGCCCTTGTAGTATGTGGTAACTGTCTCAAGCCTAAAACCCTACACCCTAAACACTGTCTCGAGCTTAAACCCTAAAGTATATTGCGAGACGAAAACACTTGGTTTGCATGACACCCAGGAATCTGGCGTTGAGGAGCATGGAAGTTCTTAGCATGTGAGCCATTGTCAAATAAACTCCTAGTATCCCCGCTAATAACCAGTATAATAGTACCTTATCTAATCCCCTATATAACCCCCTTTTAAGGAGTTAAGACTATAGCTCATGTAGGGTTTAGGGTTCAGGGAGTTCTATCTAAGAAGGAAGCCATCCAAAAGGGACCCCCTCTCAGGTCCCATGGTAGTTTTAGGGGGCGTAGAGGCTTTTGGATCGGGACCATGGTTTCTGTACTTAAAGGTGGTGTCTGGAGCCCAAGATTCCCATGAAAAATGATGTGGGTCCTGTTATAGTCCGAGCCCTGAATCTTGAACCCTAAACCCTAAACCCTATTATTGTCATGGGTTCGCCTACTACCCCTCTTATGCTACATCCCAAGGTTCCCTCAACGAGCGCTTGCTAAGGCTTATTGGGCTTAGGAATCAGGGACTGTTGGAGAGCAAGCTTCAGTAAGGTTTAGGGTGTAGCGTTTGGGGTATGTGTGGCGGTTTAGCGTTGGGGTTTGAGGGTTTAGGGTGGCAGCTGTGGAATTTCTGGATGTTCTGATTTTGTTGCGGGAAGCCCATTGGTAAGAAACAGGCGGAGGACAGGAGGGTTGGCTACTCAAGAAGTTAGTGAGACACGGGCTGCCAGACAAAGAGTTCCTGATGATTTTCCTGCTTAGGACACTTCTGTAAAGCCCTACCTGGAGTTCGCTGATGAC
>CAJNIZ010003236.1:58651-70360 GCA_905231905.1 Symbiodinium pilosum | reverse complement strand
GGTGTTTGCGCGTCAGATGCAGCATTCTTATGCTCTAGCAACTGCTGCTCACTTGCCATCCTATTTTCAAACTTATTTGCAAACCTATTTGCAGAGCCTTGGAGAGGGCAGGTTTCAGCGGTTGTGGGTTTAGAAGTCCCCAAGGAAAAGCTTCAGCTATAGATCCATACCTGAACCCCGAAAGTATGTACAATAATGGCCTTATAGGTTATTTTTAGGGGTTTAGGGCTATTATTTTACCTACTTTTGGGGCCCAGGTAGAGCCTTGTTCCCCCGTAAACTTTGGCACAGAACCGCGTGAGGAGCCGGAACACCAGGAGTTCGGAGGACCAGCCGGGAGCACAGAACCCTAAACCTGGGCAATTTAATGAATAAAAGGATTTGGGTAACCCCAGCCCCCAAAATTAGGACCCTAGGACTATCATATGATGGTTATAGGGTCCTTATTTTGGGGGTTGGGGTTACCAAAATCGCCTTATTATTAAAGTGATCTCGCCCGACCTGACCTTATATGGTGGTCTATAGGGGTTGTAGTACCAAAATGGCCTCAACTTGGGAATTGAAATTGTTCTAATTTACCCCGCTAAACCCTAAACCCTAAACCGAGGGAAGACCAGTGGGGATGGCAGCAGTTCCTCTGTCCACGATGGGGCGCTTAGGCTGGGGGGTTAAGTTGAGAAAGTCTACTATTCCTTACTTAGGGAACATACAATAAATCATATGAGGGACCCTAGTATCACGTACCCTAATTGTGGATTTGCAGTATCTTTTCTGGATGGGGGCTCCGTGGCTCAGGCTTGAGGGTGTGAGGTTTGGGGTAATACAGGGATATATAGGAGTTACATAGGGTTACATAGCGGTTATATGGGAGTTATATAGGGGTTCAGATTTGGCGGTTGGGTTTTTGATCGTTTCGGTTCTGGAGTTTGGGCTTTCGGGCCGAGGGCTCAGGTCAGAGATGAAATTTCGTTGTTCAGCACTTACCCTAAGGGTCCATGTACTCAATGATTAGGTACTTGGGTTTTGGGTAATACTAATTGTAGTACAGGTTTTGGGCAAGTATATGATTATTGGATACTTAGAATTTAGGGTTTAGGGTTTGTGGGTATGTAATCCTCAATGGTGTGCACTTGGGCCTTAAATAGAGGGTAGCAGGAGGGTCTAGGTCTACAGACTTAGGTCCGAAGTAGGTTTCACTTATGGATATGGATCCCAACTGAACTGGAAGGCCTTTTGCACGGGGACTTCAATGGGAACTCCATACATGGAACCCCAAGAATACAGTAGGTATATTATATCCTTTAAGGACCCTGGTGTTCACATTCCTCTGATATTCCTACTATATGGGTAGCTCCCAAAATGTGCGTCCCATTTTTTGTACCCCTAGATATTAGGTGCCGTAATACAATCTATGACCAAAAGAGGCCCATAATTTTGGGAATAACCTATATTCTTGGGGATCCACGTTTGGGGTTCCCATTACAGTCCCTTTATTTTGACATCGTCTTGGACATGTGAGCCTACAGCGCAGGCCCCCGCCCAGACCCGTGAGACTCCTTACTGTTGTTTGAAGGGTAAAAGTGGTGGAGGGAAAACATGTACCACTGTAGTGGATTATATGAGCTAGTCTAAACTCCTTAAAGGGGGTTATATAAAGGATTATATTGGGGACTATTATAGGGGACAGTAAAGGGGATGCTAGGAGTTTAGATTGTGGCTCATACATGGATCCACTGCCCACCCTTTCAGCAATAGTACCATGTTGAGTGCATGTGCGGACACATTCACAGAGAACTTCCAAGACTGTGGCTACCCCATATTTCATCAATACAGAATGGCTACGACGTGATTGCCGTTGGGGTGCTGCTACAATCCACCCCCGTTGCCGAGCTTAGGGTTTGGGATTATACATGCAACAGTAACCCCCCAAGTAGCGCAACCCCAAAAGGACCACAACTGCAAACCCAAACCGGCAATCAAGCGTTAAACATAAGTATCGCAGGTTTTGGTAGCCAGAGCACCCGAAATTTGTATCCTTTCCTTCCATTCTCCGTCTCTGGATGGGGTTCCAATTTTTTGTGTAATGGGATAACCACAACGCCATTTTCAACCTTCACCCCTAAGTTCAAAACCTGAATCATTAAACCAGTTAGCAAAATGGACTTGTTACTGAGCCACTGCGTCCTAGGTGGGTAACCTTTTCATCATTGTGACTTCGCACATTCTCATGCCGCTCAGCAGGAACCCAACTACATGTTTTAGGGTTTCGGTTTAGGGATGCGAGGGCTAATCTGACTGCTTTTTCACCGTTATTTAGGCATTGATAGGGATGATTAAAGGGGAAAACAGGGGTTTAAGGGTCTCGAATCACAACTAAACTGGGATGTTCGTCAGGGGGTTGACTGGAGTGTCGGCGCTGACCTTCTGAAATGTCAAATGTCAAGCGCTACACTCTTGAGAAGCTCTCAGTACCTCTCAACCGTCTTTGTGAGCATCTGGACCCCGAGGCTGTAAGATTTGAAGCTGTCTCACCGCGCTGGTTCTCATTCTAAGGTCCTCGTGGTATTGGGTTGGGTTTTTTTTACAGAGGCAAGCATAAGCGAGGAAATGAAAGCTGCTCAGCTTGGATTCCTACAAATGCCCTAAGGAAAGGAAGCCCACGACTTAGCATGCTTAAGGGGAACTATAAACCCTAAACCATATATAACCCATTATAGTAGTTTCCATTTTCTTTTGCATTATCCCTATATAACCCCTAGTATGCATTAGATAGGTCTGACAGTCTGACAGCTGCTATTCGGTTTGGGGGTTTAGGGTTTAGGGTCTCAAAATGACGGTAAGCTGAGGGACGGCACATAGGTTGTTGATAGGGATTTTCTTGGGATCACTTTATCCTGCATCTCGCAACTGTGAGTGCTGTATGCGGGATTGTGTTTCTAAACCAGATTCATAAACCCTATGGGTTGAGGGTTTAGGGCTTAGCCATTTGGCCCCAGAGCCTGAGCCCTGAAGCGTGTATGCAGGAGGCAGGATAAGGTTGACTACCAAGCTTCACTAAGACCTAGGAAGCCAGATAGGTTTAGGTCTAAGTGTTTGCGGTTCAGGGTACCCTATTGACAGCCCCCCTCCCTTAGTAGTGATTATCATAGGGATCCTAATGATGGCCATTGAAAGGAGGGGGCTTCTTAATCATTAGACCATTAGAGTGCTTGGATTTCTTGGCTTGAGTTGGAGACTATGGGCCGCAATGGGTTACGTCGATGTTGAAACCAAAGCCCAAGGGGTCTGAATTCCCAATCTAGCCCCCCTTAAGTAGATAGAATATGGGGTATAAGGGGATCTTGTGGTAATGTAACCAGAGTCGTTTATGTACTTGGAGGGGACTATGGCCCAAAGTAGGAATATTTTCAGACTTAAGGGCCCCAAGCAATAATAATTGCAGACTGTAGCCCCAAGTAGAAGTATGTACAGACTTTAGGCCCCATAGTAGGAATATTTACAACTTGAAGGTCCCAAGTAGGCATCATTTTCTAGATTTGGATCGCCAGAGAAAGGAATCTACAAAGAAATCTCCAGATCATGCCTTGCAAAGCATCATTGTGAACTTTAGCTTCGTCGAGCGTACATGCAGATTTCAGAAGCCTGCTTACGTGGTCTTGGGGCTACTCTTACATGTGCGACAGCAAGGCTTACTGGGGTCTGCATCAGGTTTTCATGAGCCTGTACTTAAGAGTACTCATCCTCCATGTTACCTTCTGTCATGATGGTGACTCTCTGTAGCCGTAGCTTACACCCGAAGCTCTGAACCTCAAGCCGCAAGTCTTGAACCTAAATCATGACCCCAGAACATTCTTACCACATCTCAATATCAGAGCTCTAGGTATTGCATGGCTGCGTCCTTGCGGCTTGGTGACAAGCGAAGAGAACGAAGGGCTTACCTGGATCTTGAGTTTTTTTGTGGGTGGAATCTGTCATACTTTTGCGAGGCCCGTTTGGGAATAGTTATAAGAGTGTTCAAGCTCAGTTGCGGGCGTTGAAAACATGTGAGTCTGGGGGGTCTAGGGCGTGTCTGTTTTGACTTAGGTTGTTTGGGTGTTCAGCTCGAGTTTGCGGGGTTGAGGTTTCGTTTCTGGGCGTCGTGTGTTTCGTTCAGGAATGAGGGCTTTCGGTTCAAGGTTCAAGGTTTGCGGGAACTCCTTCTGAAATCAACTTTGGAGTCTAGAGTTTTCAGTTTAGGATTTGGACCCGTAAGCCCTTGACCTTAAACCCCGCACCCATCAACCCTAAAGCCCATAAAACCCTAAACTGGTACCGGTTTAGGAGGTTCAAGTCATGTTGAGGCCTGCGCCCACCAACATTCCGTATCACAATTGGGTCCTCAATTCCCCGCCTTCCATGGCCAGCAGGTATCGCTGTAGAAGCTGACTGTGTCCCGATATCGTTCCCCTGTATTCCGCTTTGCTACGTATATGTGTGCTGCTCCAAGGTTACCACTTGACCATATTGTGCAAGCTACTTGCAGGCTTTCCAGCCAGCAGGGTGCCACGATTTTTAGCGGTGGCCATCTAGCAACGAGACATGACGCCATGATCTGATTTGACTGTAAGAGCCTTTTGGTTCCGGGCTGCAGTTTTAGCGTTTAGGCCCGACACCAGGCTTAATCTTAGCCTTCAGCCCCAAATGCTTAACCAGAAGTCTCCTTGCAAAGCCAAAGTCTCTACATCTTGACCGAAACCCTATTTTTTGAAGACCAGCCCGCCCCTAAAGCTAAGCCCCCACTCCAGCCTAACTAATAGCTGAATACTTGGGACTTGTGTCATCATAGGTTTACTACAGGTTTGAGGGAAGTACAGAACTGTTGAGTACTTGGACCCTTAGGGAAGTCGAAGTTGTTCCCTGGAATTTCCAAAAATGCTCCCTGCAGTCCATTGCGTTCTGGCATCGGACACCAATCAACTGGGGGGGTTCCAAAAAGTAGGGCCCGTGGCAGTCTCTATACGTTACTAGGTACAACAGTAGTACCCTTGATCCCTTTTTGTATTATTGTGCTCTCCTTATTAAAGCTGAGCAGTAGGAAAAAGGGCACCCTGGTAGGGGTTACTCGGGAACCTAGTCTATACTATGGGACATTCTATTGGGGTCTCTATTGGGGTCCTCGTTTGTGGAGAGCTCATCTATACTTCTTTTTTCTTTCCACACTGGATAGACAGGTGGCACCTTTTCTAAGCGACGCATCAGATTTGCCCCTGAATTCCCATCTGGTAAAACGGAACTACAACTGCCGAAAGCTGAAGTCAGAGGCTTGCCCTTCCTGTACCAAATGCAACCCTGGATCTTAAACCCTATTCCTCAACCCCCAATGCTCCTTTGGTAACCTAAGCCGTGAACCCATAGTATTACTATGGGTTGACAGTATAGTCCCCAACAAGAATCGAGGATGTCAATCCTGCACCCTAAGCCTCCGGCCCAGAACATCCGAATCCTAAACCCTAGACCCCAAACCCTGAACCCTGAACCTGAAATCCTGAACCCTAAAGCCGAAACCTCAATAGGTAGATTGGTTACTCTAGGTAGGTCCCTGAAACCGTAAGCCCTAGCCTCCTAACAGGCTCTAGATCCTGGACCTATAAATCCCTATGCCCCATACCATAAATCCTAAGCCCTAAACCCTAAACCCTAAATCCTAAATCCTAAGCCCTAAACCCTAAATCCTAAACCCTAAACCCTAAGGTTCGGGTCGGAGCCCACCCAGTATGTTTCTTGGCTTTGCAAGAGCTGTTCTTTCCCCAAGAGCCCAGGTACCTAAAATGATTGAGGGTTGAGGGTTTCGGGAGTTGCGGGTCGAGCTACCCAAGTAGATAGTTCAGGTGCTTGGATCCAGAGGGTTTCATAACATGTGTATATATAATATATGTATACTTTGGGGCCTAGGCCTACCTGTATAAACACATATATATATATCTGTTTTTACATATACATATAGAAGGCTATGTGTCTGGACCCCACATGGGCCCGGAGGCTGGAGTACATTCGCGTTTCGGGCAAAATTGTTAGACAATGTGTGTTGAACAGGGGGGAGGGGGTTGCACTAAGGACTCAGGATTTTTGTTTGTTGTATGTGTTTCCCCCTTTTTGCTTGTTTTGGAAGCCCTCAACCCTAAGGCCCTAAGGTCCCTTCGTGGGACGCCTCATGCTGAGAATTATCTTAGTCTCTTATTGTTTGATGATTTCTCTTTTTTTTTGCGGTGGTTCCGGTGTGAATTTAAGCGTTAGCCTGGTTCCGAGCAATATCCACACGCGTGTCTCCAAGATCGAAAGTAATTCAGGTGCACTTGGAAATATGCTTGCTTCTTGCTCATGAAAATCGTAAGGAACAGCAAAAATGCTTTTTCACTAGGGTTCCAAGTTCACCATAGAACATCCACATGCGCGTGTTCAAGATCGAAAGTTTTGTGGATCCAGCTATATAGCTTTTTGATGGAAGCATGTAGCTACATTTGCACCTCATCAGGGTTCGCTGTTTCCTGAAGATGCTCGTCTTGTTCTTTGGAGCTGCAGGGTGAAGGGGCTAAAGCCAGAACAGGAAAAGACTGGGTTGCTGCTAAAGAACTTAAATTAAGTTACCATAATGGGTATATATAGTAATTAAAATGGTTCCCCCCAATATAGTAACTTAAATTAAGTTCCTTAACAGCAACCCAGAAGAGGCGTTATCAACACAACAACAAGAGCCCTGGCTTCGGTATGCGCACAAAGTCCTGACTACCTGACTAGGAAATCTACCAGCAAGAATGGTAGTTATGAACCCTTACTCAAATCTTCCGTGCATGCCAAGGTTTTGTAACGTCCCTGACAATCTAAGGTTCGAAGTTGGGGTGCCAAGTACCAGATAAGTTTAATTGGTTTTCGGTACCTAGGGTGAATCATTTTGACACTTACTTGGCCCCTACGGGATTTCCTAGAGCTAGGTCAGAGCCCATGAAAATCGCAGACTTCACCACACTTGTGCTGGCATTCTGAGATTCCAACCGTGAAGTCGATCAGCTGGTTCTTGAGTGCGGCTCTCAGTGCCGAATACCCTGCTGTAATTTGACTGCGCCTCTGAGGGATGTCTCACCAGTCGAACCCTAAGTATTCCAAGTACCCACCCAACACCATAATCTGGATATTTTGGCGATCGTAAAAACCCCATCATTCGCTTGCGTGGTTGGAAAGTTCCTTAGAAAGTTTTCCGGGATCCCAAATTGTGCTTCCTATGCAGGTGTGTGTGATCGGAACGGTAGTGCTCAAGACCGCAACTGCCCCCTAGTCTGGCCTTTATAAGTACCCAACCGTCGGGGCCTCTTTGACCTCAACCCAAAACCTTCAACCCCTAAGCCCTTTCTGGCATAATTCGCCTCCATTATCGCCCCTAGTGCCCACTAGCACGGGCTCTAAGACCGCAAGTATTGGCTCTTTGACCTCAGTTCACTGGGTAGCTGTCATTGAACTTGAACTACGTTACTATGTTAAGGAAACCCTGTTATGTACGACATACTGCGTCAAGTAAACGCAAAGTTTAACTACATACCCATATTATGGTAATTTAAGTTAAGGTCCAGCAACACAGTTTGGGGCAGGCTGACATGTCCCCATAAGGGTCCAAGTACCCGAGAATCGGGTCCTTGTATGGGATATATGGGGATATGTGTATGTATAGGGTTTAGGGTTTAGGGCCCTAAGGGTCCAAGTACCCAATCATTGGGTACTTGGCACTTTAGCATTCGTAGTTGTAGTGCCGGTTTTGTGGAGGTATACGGTTATTGGGTACTCTAAACCCAAACCCTAAGCCGCTGGTAGGGTTCCGTAGTCTTGAGGATGATTCTTTTTTCACCGCAAAAAATCCTGCATGATCCGCGGGTTTAGGGCTTAGGGAAGTACCCTGAACCCCGGGAATTACGGTAATATGGTATGCTAGGGTCAGGCAGGATTTCTTGCATCCATCGTTATGACTAGGGTTTGAGGTTCAAGGTAATTAGTCATAGCGCACTCCTGAGGAGTAGTTCCGACCCGATCATGAGCCCCTCAGTTCCCCAATATGTTACTAATTGGGCCACCCACATGTACACTCATCACTAGGTCCAGGTTATGACTGCACTGGGCATCCAAGTGAACATGCCGACCGGAGCCCCGATAAGGTCTCAAATGCAACTTCATTACTCTCCTAAACCCTACCTGGACCCTCCAATGTAGTTCCTTTTTTGCCTCGGTACATTTGGCTTAGGACTCTCGTTAGGACTACCAGAAAGTTACTACAATGGAGGGTCTTTGCAAAGCGTAAGAGGTAACCCTAAACCGCATGTGTGGTGCTTCATCAACGCAATGGGTAGGTAAGCTCAGGGTTGTCTTTCTGGGTTTATTACAGTATGTTATAGTATATTGGGGTCATATTGGAATAATGGAAAAAAGAAACTACTATGGTATATTGGGGTGATATTGGGTTATGGGGTAGTTAACCTGCACAGGAGACCTACCCGTCAGAATGGGATTCCATGTAGAAAATGATCTCCAAAATGCACCTCCTATTGGAGGGCAATTGCTGGTTCTTCCTTCCGCCCTAAACCCTAAACCCTAGGCCCCAACTGTGCCCAGAAGTTTCCAGGCTATCACGCGTTGCAGACGCTGTCCGCGCGGTTCATGCCAGGCGCAAGAGACTCAGAGAGGAGATTCCCAAATTGGATTAAAACGCGGGGAATTTATAGAACTGGCGGATCGATGGATCGCATAAGGTTTTTTGCGGGAGCATTTAGGTGCGCTGGAATGGGTTGCGGAATTCCAGGGGATAACCAGTGCCAATCCCTATACAGAGACCCCACTGAAGTCATTCAGGCTACAGAGGAAACCCCTGCAGTAGATCCATGAAAACTTTCTTCTCCAAAGGTTTGGGTGCATTTTCCATAAAGGATACCCATAGCTCTTGACAGTACCCCGTGACCTCTTCGTAATCCCTAGAACTTTCTGGGGTCGCTAGGGGCCTACTGTTTGGAGAACTCTTAGAAAGTCTCTGCGGTAGATTGTCAGAATCTGGTCCCTGTTTGGTTCCTCCTCATAATGCATACGACACGAAACTGTTTCAGGTGTATGCCCCAAATAAGGACTGTAGTTTTGGCCGGTCAAAACGTATGAAACCCTGAACTCTAAACCCCAACCCCTAAAAAACAATCCTTTGCATTTTGGACCTAGGTCCTCGTGCAGACAAACGGCCTGGACTACCCGTGCAATGGCTCGGCCCTGAGAGGGCCGCGGGTATAGGGGTTAAGGTTATTCGGGGGACTTAGGGTTTTAGGGTTTGATGGACCCGGAAGTTAGGCTCGTAAACACGCCTTGTAATGAACCCTTTATAGGTTTTGGTACCTAACCTACTAGTACGTCAAGGTCCACGAAGTAGGGTCTGGGGTAATTATTCTGCTTTCATAGCGTACGCTTCAGCTTTGTAAGCACTGAACCCTCAACCTTGAGAGTGTTGAAGGGCTTGGGGTTGAGGGGCATCAAATTTCTGTGTTACTTCCTTCTTAGGGTGTTGCCCGGGTTAATGGTTTAGTGAACGAACTTAGAACAAAAAGCTTGAAGAGACTTGTCTGAAGAAACTATGTAAAGGAACACAAGACATGCACATTACAGAGAAAGGTCTCGTTCTGTTTGGGGTGTTCAATTCCATAACATCTAATCAAAACCAATTACGAAGGTCCGGTACGATCCTAAGTAGTTTGACAACTTTAAACTTCTAGATGTTTATATTCTGGTAGAGGATACTTCGAATAGACCTCAAAACTTGAAGATTCGGTGATTATCCAGGCCCCTACATTCGACCCTTCTGAGGGTCACCGGAGCCCCTGGCCTACGATGTGGATTTTGTAGCGCCAATCCACAAGAATTCGGCTGCAAACTATCATATAGCTACAACAGGATCCGGATTTCGTAGAGGTGGTGCAACCCAGATATGTGCATTATAAACGCTTAAGCCTTGTGCGTCCATGTAATCCCCAAAGTAGTTATCAAGCTGCCTGGGTTCTAAGGTTAGAGGTTGGGCTATCCCGAATACTTGCGTGATAGACACAACTGTTCGATTTACGGTTTAGGATTCAGGGCTTGGGGTAACCTAACTCCTCTCCTGATGGACCCTAAACCCTAAACCCTAAACCCTAAACCCAAGCTGCAACTCTGACCCTACCTACCCAGACCCTGATATTTTGGGTCCTGCCCCACTCATTCACAGCTGCAGAATGGTCCCTAAGGGTCCAAGCATTCAATAATCATATACTTGCCCCAAACTTGTATTTTAGTGACTATTACCCTAGTCCCAAGATGTCCCAAGTACTTAATTGTTGGGTACTTGGGCCCTTAGGGCGTGATATTGGAATTGTATAGAGCACCCCTAGTATTACTTTGCTTGAAAGCCTCCAGTGGTCTGGGGCAGGACCCAACTTATACAAGCCATACTCTAAAGGGGGACTATATAGGGGATTATATAGGCGATTACTACAGGGGTTTTAAAGGGGGATACTATAGGGGTTTAAACTATGGCTCATAAATACTAGGGTTCAGGATTTAGGGTTAAGGTTCCTCATACCTACCCTTTATTGTTGGGGGTGACATCAGTTTCTGTCTAGTGTCTTCTCAATGTGGGCCTGTATGAATTGAGAGAGCAAGTAGCTCACAGGATTGGTGCCATTTTATGTTGACCACTTCCGGCGCTTTCAGCCCCCTTAAGTAGATAGAATATGGGGTATATGTGGATCTTATTCTAATATACACAGCCATATTCTATCTACTTAAGGGGGAAAATAGCCTTTGAAAGAGAAAGCGGTAGGTAACGGTTCGGGTGGTTTTTTTTTTCTGAAATTCGAGAGCCTTTGTGGACCCTAGAAGTGTTCTTTTAGATTACTAGAGAATACTAAACCCTCACTGAGGCTACCTCACGTTTTGGGCCTCACTTCTAGTAGCTGGCCTTCTCCACGTGACCGGCATCTTCGACTTGACCACAATGGCAACCTGGCTGCTTCGGAATAGGAATTAGGGCTTAGGGTTTGGGGTTCAGGATTTAGGGTTAGGGTCTGTCGGGTTTAGGGTCAGGGTTGAGGGTTCAGGGTTTGGTTTAAGGTTTTGGGTTTCGGTTTCAGTGCTTAGGGCTTAGGCTTCAGGGACTTCTGCAAGTACGATGATCCAGTGTGAAGGCTTCTGAGTTGTACATTAGGCTTCAGGGCTTGCGATCTTCGTTAGGGAGCTGGATGCCTGCAACAAATGCTCTAATTACTGAGAAGATACCAGACAGAAAGTTGAGTGTCTTAAAAAAGAGGAAGCGTTTAGGTTTTGGTGATTGAGGTTTAGAGATGCGAGCTTGCCTTCTTGCAGGGTCAGGGGGACTCCACAATGATGTAACTGTTTAGGGTTTAGGGTTTTAACAGAACATGGAAACTACCACACCATTGAGGCTTGAGGGTTGAGGGTTACGGGGACCAAGTAATGATGAAAGAGAAAATGGAAACTACTGTTTTGCTCAGGGCTTCGATTTGTGATTAGGGTCAGGGGGGACTTAGTAAGTGTACTTATTGCCTCTACAAGCCACCTAATAGCCCCACTTATCTCATGCTTAAACCACTTGCTGAATCCCCATGACCCTCCAGTAAACCCTAAACCCGAAACCCTAAGCCCTAAACCTTAAATCCTCAA
>CAJNIZ010003236.1:38921-49438 GCA_905231905.1 Symbiodinium pilosum | reverse complement strand
TTTGAAGGGACCGAATTATTGGGTAGTTGGACCCTTAGCGTACTGAAACTAGCAGTAGTATCACCACACTTTCTTATCGCCTCCTTCCCTCACAATAAGATTGTAATGGGAACCCCGGCATAGAACCCCAGCAATCTAGCAGGAATTTAACAGGAATATACCTCCTAGGGTCCTTATTATCTCATTACATTCCTACTATATTGTTGGGGTTCCGCGTTCGGGGTCCCCATTGCGTCCTTTTATACAAGCACTGCAAATTGATATTTGAAGCGCTATGCGTCTTAGAGTCGCACAAAGGAAGCAAACGCTTTTGAGCCAGGTTGGCGTAAACCCACAATGGCGGTTGCGGGTTTGGGGTCGCAAGGGGTTTAGGGTAAGTCCTACGCCCCAACCCCCCAAACACCCCAAATCCCGAAGAATTTCAGTCTTAGGGAAGTGACAGGTGAGTAGTGTTTTCAAGAGGGATGCTGTAGTCCCCAAGATTGAGCTAGTTTATAGCGTCCTTGTCATATTCTGGCGTCTACATTAACATGCCTTGTAATCCTTACACAGCTCTAGCACGCTATAGTCCCGACACATGAACCCTAAGCCTTTTGGGGCTCCTAAACCCTATAACCCTAAACCCTACCTTAAATAGAAGCACTGGTCAGGTGAGCATTTCATCCCCTACACCTGGGATATCACCACGGAAAAGTTCGGCTGGATGTTCCATGGCAAGTTGGGGTTATAGTCCCCCTTAAGTAGATAGAATATGGCTTTGGGTATAAGTATAATAACACCCCTATATTCTATCTACTTAAGGGGGACTATAAGTGTTCAGGGTGTGGGGCACTACCGAGGAGTTTTGCTGGATGTTCCGTGCTGGTTTCGGGCTTAGGGCTTAGGATGTTCCTTGGTAGGGCTCAAAGCTACTGCGAGTAATCGAGGTCTGAGTAGCTAAATAGATGACCTGTAACCTTTGGGGATCAATAGCTATATCTGTACATATATATATATATGTAGATAGTATCTATATCTAAATATATAGATATACGTGTGTATATATATATATATACATTGTACATCTAAAGGGGTATCAGTATTATCCCACTCAAGAGTAACCCGCCCAGTTTTTCAATTCTAGTCGGCCTTATGAAGCACTGTATAGTCCTTGTTAGATCTTCACATCTAAGCCGTGGGGAGCATCTTTGGGGTGGGAGGGAGGGGGTGGAAAAGGCTACTCTTCCCAGAGGGTCCAAGCGCCCATACGGTATATACTTTTGGACCAACGCGCTTCCCATATGATTACCTTGGGGCCCGAGTATATCCTATCTAGCTACATGGTCCCTTTGGTCTTGTCGGGGTGGAGGAAGTCGTCAGGTAAGAGGTACAAAGAACCGCAACAGCTCTGCAAGTAGAGTCAAGTAGGTTTTAGACTTTGGTGGGTTTAGTGCCTCTAAACCCTACACCCTAAGAGGTACTCTAAAGGAGATCTCAAAAGATACGGGAGGTCTGCAAGCCTACCCGCCCTAAGCTAACATGGTGATTTATGGAGGAATCTTGTCCGAATGCAAAAGCCTCAGGGTTTATGGTTTAAGGTGGTTCAAGATTCCTTGTATACTCATTGTATGGGGCACCTGGAATGGACCTACATGCCAACATGATATTGGGGATCCCTAGCTAGGCCTCTGTATCGGTGCACTAGTGGTTCTCTTTCAGGTTCCATGTGCGTTGGTTGCTCTGCACGTAAAACCATGACTTGTAATCCTCGGCCCTATTCAGCAGCTATAGCTCGCTGTAAACCCATATATGTATATACACATGTCCATATATATATATACATAGATCTCTAACATCATAACTGATATCCTTGTATGTCCCCATATACACCCCATACCCTGAACCCTAAACCCTAAACCCTTAGCCTTAAACCCTAAACCCTACAGCCTCCAACAACTTTAGGCTCTGCTGGTGGAATCTTGCGGGCGTGCCGCTGCTTTACTGCTATCAGCCGCCTGGCATTTCAAGTTTAGGGTTTAGAATTTAGGAGTTCAGGGCTGATGGTTTGGGGTTCCTGGGTTGCTGAATTGGTAACTCTAAAGCCCTAAGCCCCAAAGCCTAATCCCTAAAACCGAAACTCTAAACCCTAACAAGGGGTTCAATTTCTTACTTAGCCAATAGACGAGCTTTAACCTTTTTGAGCTTCCTTTTTGGGTGTTTATAATACAGTTTAAACTTTTTTAGCCCCGGGTATTGGGGAAGAGAGATTTTGGGCTCCTTTTTAATGTGGATCATTTTTCAGCTTCAAGGCTGCGATCATGAGTAGCTTGAAACTACAGCAGTTTAGGGTTTAAGGAAGGGTTAAGGGTTTAGGGTTTAAGGAAAACCCAATATGGACCCCAAAATGCTTAAAGCCTTACCACGGGAACCCCCAATGGCCCAATAAGGTACCCCTAATTCCCATAAACCCCTACATACCCAACATCCCTCACTTAAAAGATTATACCTTAAGTCGTATTAGGATCCGAGTATCATTGAGGGTATATTCCCTAATTAAGAGATACCGGGCTTTCGGGGTGGGAGCCAGAAAGTTGGACCAGCAATATCCACCCCTCCACCTTCAGGACCTAGAAAAAGGGAAACGTGGCTCTCAGCTTAGGGTTTAGGGTTTAGGGGTTAGGGGTTCCATGTACTTTTTTTGGGGGGGGCAGGTATTGAAAAGCGTAGCTGGAAGTTGCCAGAATTCAATGCCCAAGGTTTTTTAAGTTGTGTTCTCTATAACCTTGAGAACGAGCGGAATTTGTAATTTCTACCAGTGAGCCCTAAACCTTAACCCAAGCGTGCCTACTCTCCTTAACGACCAAGGCTCTAGAAAACTTAGAGCTACCCCCGAGTCCCCTGGGAGGATCTAGACAATAGTTTAGGGTTTGGGGGTTGGGTTTAGGGTTTAGGGGAATAGATTCCTCTTAAGTGAGGGGATCTGGAAAGTAGATTCTCCTGACGGCTTCCCAGAAATCACCCTGTAGCAGTTTGGGGTACCACATTGGTGGTTCTACTTTTTAGATCTTGCACCCTAAGCCCTAAACCCTAAAACCTAAACTCTAAAACCTAAACTCTAGGCCCTAAACCCTAAACCCTGGGGTCTGGGACCTTCAGGTCCTTGTACCTGTGCAAGAACGCTTGGGCGGGATTGGTCTTGCCACCTCTGCCGGGCGTCTACTATGCCGCAACTCGTCCTCAACTGAACGGTTTAGCGTTTAGGGTTTTGGAGATACTATGGTACCCTATACAGATTAAGATTATATCCTCTTTTCGGTGCAGTATCTATATGAAGAATCAGAATGTACGTCTACCTGGTTCAGCCTCCGAGAGACACTACACGACTCTTAAAGTTAAGAACCAGATCTTTCGCGGGATGGGTTTAGGGTTCAGGCTTGTTTCCATCAAGCAAGGGCAAGACCCCAAAAGTTTTCCCAGCTTCAGAAAATCCCATGTATAACATGGCCAGAAGAAGACATTCTGCCCAGGATTGCAGTGGCTCGAGTTGGCATTTCTGTTTTCTAGAAGGAAGAATTGGGATCTTCAGTTTCATGCTCGTTCACAGTGTGTGGCTTTGAGGGATTCTGGGGTACTTCAATAAGGGGGTGGGGATTGAAGAGTGGTACAACGTTTATTTTTTTAGGGTTTTAAGCAGGGTCTGTAATCATGTCCTAAAACCGGAGGATCTCTCAACACTGAACCCAGACCCTTATGCTAGAAGTGTCCATGTAGCTATATAGTATTTAACCGGACCCTAAAGTAGTTATTTGGGAACCCCTTTGGGCCCTACAGTAAGTATATACTACATACCTACATGGATCCATGGGGTATGCTGTGGAGTTTCTAGTAGAGTTCCAGTGTATAGTCCCATGTATACCTAGTCTATTCGGAAATTATTCCCAAGCATTTGCGCCTCTCTTTAGTACAGGTGAACGCCGATAGGACACTACGAACCACACTTCACCCCAGCTACTTAGTAAAGGAAACCATGCTCTAAGTCCTGAGACCGAAGCCCTAATCCCAGCTTCTGCATCTTTAATGTGAACCCCCACATTAAAATGTCAGGCCCTCTAGCGGAAACCGCAACTCTCAAATCCTACCTCGGGTACCGTAAACCCATAGACAAAACGTAAAGAAACCCAAATAAGATACAACAACCCGATTTTCTTGGTACCTTGCTCCCTTTAGGGAGACCCTAAGCCGCAAATCCAAACCCTAAACCCCTAAACCCTAAACCTTACTTTGGCTCTCTAGACCCTACAGGAGAGCTCAGTCCTGCCACACATAACTCCTATAGAGCCACAGTGCTGGGGTTTAGGGTTTAGGATTTAGGGGTTTAGGTTTTAAGGGTTGAGGGTTTAGGGGTTTAGAGTCTAAGGGTTATTTCGGGTTTAGGGTTTAAGGGTTTAGGGTTTAAGGGTTTGGGGAGGCGGGGTTTAGGGTTTAGGGAAGTGTCCTCCCAGAAATAGACTAAACCCTAAACGCCCCGCAAGGAGCACCTCATAAAAGCTATGTATCCTTAGAGCCCCTTTTGGGGCCGCCTATTTTGAGAAGCTCCCACAACGACTGCCGCCCAACTTTGGCTCAAGGAGGATTGCCGCAACACACCCTGATGGTTTAGGGTATAGGTTTAGGGTCTAGGGTTTATGGGTATAAGTTTTGAGGTTTAGGATGATGAGAAGCCTGTGGTAACCCCAAATTTGGGATCCTGTTATAGGCAAAGGGTCGTTATAGGGTCCTAGTTTGTGTCATTGGGATTCCCAGCACTCTCTTGTTGAGCCGTCAGCTAGCATGCAAGGGTGCCCCAAATCAAAGCCCTAATCTCTTCCCCTTAACCCTAAACCCCTAAACCCTAGACCGTTAAACCCTAAACCCTTAAACCCTAAACCCTAAACCAGAAGGCATCTTTGGGCCTCTATGGTGAGGTCTCTTAGATGGGAGTTGTCCTTCCTTTGAGGTGAGACCTGGCGCTCGGCCCCATGAGCGTAGTGTATTTGTCCCTGAAAAGCAAGTACGACGGCGGGCAGGCAGAAAGTCTTACCAAAGCCCCCTTACGTGACTTTTGGGCATTGTCTCAAATCAGAGGTGGCGAGGGCTGCACCTTCATTATAGCCTGCCGTGCATGCTCGGTACGTTGTGCGGTGCACCGATATAACCATGGCTTCCCCCGTCAGTGCCTGCACGCCTGATGTGGCCTCGCGGCCTCCCATCGTTCCTGGGTTGCCATGCTCTGTGAAGGGGCCATCACAGACTCTGCCGGCGCCGGCAAGCGCTGGCTTGCTGACCAGATCTCTGGAAGGCCTGGGTGCTTGATGTAATTAGAGGTGCCCAAAAAGTTACCAAGCTCGTGGTCCTAGATTCCTTGTATATAATTCTGTGTTAGGTACCTGAAGCAGACCTTAGAATGATGCTGTTAATTATTTAGGGAGAAACATGGCTTGATGTAGCCAGTGTTTCTTCCTTCAATAGCTGGATGGCTTGCAGAATTTCTTCTTGTCGTAAACCCTGATGCCTCACCGTTGTTTCAATGCCTCTATGTACCTGGCCGCGTCACAGTTGCTCCGTTTCACAGGCAATACCGTTCCATTTCTTGTCTTGTTCCATTTTCTCATCCAGTTGATTCTCGAATACTGCTATCCCAACCAACATGGCCGAGAGAATCTCAACAACCGTTACATGGTAGTTTACATAAGTGGGGGACCCCAATGAAGACCAATACTGTAGTCTTTAATGTGAGACCCCCAAAAAGGTACCCCTACTTCTGTGAGATCCTAAACCCTAAATATCCCCATAGTGTCCCTATGTATCCCCTACAATGTCCCCTATATGAAGGTACCCCTAATTTAATTTTGGGAAACCCCAAACCCTAAGTAACCCCATAATGTCCCTATGTACCCGTACAATGTCCCCTATATGGCCCCTTTAAAGGTACCCCTAATTTGGGAAACCCCCTAAACCCTAAACCCTAAACACCTAAACATGGACCCAGTCAGAGGCACCCCCTACGTAGGTTCTAAAGCCAGAGCCTCGGAGGTGGCATGCTTATTCTCACCCTGCGTTCACTGCGGAAGAACGGACGCACCGCGAGGCCGGGATTTGTTTGGTCAAAAGCCCTAAACTCCCGAAAGGGTCCATGTAGGTATGTTGTAGATGCTTGGAGCTCACAGGGCTTCGCATCTAGCCACTTTAAGGCCAACGTATATCCTATATTATAACTACATGGCCCCTTTGGGCCCTAAACCCTAACCTCTAAACTCTAAGCCATAAACCCCTGTGATCTAGGGTCCTGTAGGGATGATAATAGGGGTGAGGGTTTATAGGTGTTGTCATAAAAAGGCTTCGCCATGATGTCGGGCTATCAGGGACTTTTGTTTTTTTGGGGTCTAGGTTTTAGAGCTCAGTCCTTCGATAATAGTGCGTGGCACGATCTGAAAATAACCTTGTATTGTATGGTCCCCAAAGCAGAGGAAACATGGACCATGATATCGAAACTAGGTTTAGATAGGGCTCGTAGGCGTTGAACGGACCCTCAAGCCTAAACCCTGAATATGAGTTTAAGTTTAAGGGGGTTGAACCAAAGGGTCCTGAGGATTTACATGATGTAAAGCAGGCTTTCTATACACGCGGTACTAGCTGTATGGCTTGGGGTAGTATCAACTGTATAGTAGGCCTAGAGCCCTGAATTTAGAGGGCATTTCGGGGTAGGATTTGAGTTTGATGGTCGCAATCAAAAGGATTAGAGTATTTGGGGGTCGATATTGGGATCCCCCTAGTTGTGGAAACTGTCTTATAGGTAGTAAGCCCCACCCTAAACTCTAAACTCGAAGCCCTAAATCCTAAACTTTGGGCTTGCTATGGTTTACCTCCTAGGATTTAGGGTTTAGGGCTCAGAGGCTCAGAGTTTTAGGGTTTAGGGTTTATGCCTCGGACTTTTGGGACAGTCTGCAGACTACCTTACAAATCTGGAAAGGCCCTAGTCTAAACCATCCACAGGTGGGTGGCTTCCATACGAATTCCACAAGGAGCCCCCAGAACTAACAGGAGAGGTATGCAAGGAGGGGTTCAGGGTTAAGAGTTCAGGATGTAGGGGTTTAGGGCCGACAAGTAAACTCTGGTTTCCTAAGCCCCACAGCCCCATGTACTGTGAGCCCACAATTGCAGCCATGTTCAGGGACTTAGGAAGCTTCCAACGGGGTTATAAGCACACTTATGATTGGGTCAAACTGGACGAAACCTTGAAGTGTATGAAGGATGACAGAAGCTCCACCATTTTCGATAAGATTCCCGCTGTCTTTGTTGCAGCTCAGGTATGTCTTACATGGATACCTCAACCCCTTAACCCTGAACCTCTTACTCGTAGTGGGGCCCTTAACCCTGAACCTCTTACTCGTAGTGGGGGTTGGGGCTTTTTCGCCAAGCTAAGAGTTGTTGTTAGGCCTTAGGTGTGCCAGGTTAGGCCCCCACCAAACACAAGGCACAAGGTCACAGTGGTCGCGCGCAGATCTCGATTCGGACAAGTACAGGTAGTGAACTGTTGCTTATGGGATGTACCTTCAAAATAATTTTGAAACCCTCCACTAAACCCTTAAAAGGCGTGGGGCATATGAGTTTCACATGGCCAGAGAGTATTACCACATGGGTCCAAGCAACCAAGTGCAGACCAATGTATGTAAGTAAGATCCCCGCAACTTATGCTACAAATGCTATGAATAGACGAGCGTTCAAATCCCAAGTATATGATCATTGCCACCTCCTTAAATAAGCAGGATCCGCATGATAGTCTCCAGAAATAGGGGGACCCCATATTAGCCCCTCAAAACAATATTGCTAATTATAGGGACCCCCTAAACAAGGTACACCTAATCTTGGGAAACCCTAATCCCTAAACCCTAAATAGTAGCTTGCATTTTCTTTTCCATTATCCCTAACATAACTCCTACATAACCCTATATACCCCTATATTACCCCCATGATCCACCCTAATTCTGGACAAGCCCTCAGGTCCTACAGCCTGCGTGGTAACCCTAAACCCTAAACCCTAAAACCCTAAACCCTAAACCCTAAACCGCGTGGCTCAGGTCCTACAGCCTGCGTGGTAAGCAGGCATCCTTGTCTAAGAGCTTTGGCCCGCACATGGTGGCCTACCTGGTCCTGGCCTTGATGTTGTTCATGTCGCTTGGCCATCTTCTTCAGGGTTTCGGGTTTAGGGGTTTAGGGTTTAGGGTTTAGGGTTTAGGGGTTTAGGGTTTAGGGTTTACTCCTTCCCCAAAGGGTTAATGTAGGCTTAGGTATATACAAGGGGGTTCCCATACAGCCACTTTAATGCCCAAGTATATCCTATATAGCTACATGGACCCTTTGGGTTCAGGATTCATTGAACCCTAAACTGGCCTTAAACCTTTAAGGGAAAAAGGAGGTAGCCGCTTTGTCTCATGCGCATTGTGCTGCGGAGCGGCTTGCCTGAGTGCAGCAGAGGCTGAAAGACTTCAAATCTACTTCATGGCCCAACAATAGCTTTCCTTGTAAAGCCCTAATCCCTAACCCTGCCCTGAAGGTATACAATAAGCATTTACTTGGGAGTCCTTGTAACAATGATGGTTACATCGGCCTTGGACAGTCGATATTAGCCTTCCTAAGAGACCCTTAGCACTGGACATAGGGTCCCTAATGTAGTTTGTAGTATATGCCCGTGAGAGAACCCATGTCCATTAATTTCCTGGGGAAATACTGACTCTAGCTCAAGCTGATATTGATATACTTTGGTGGTAAGACCTGATCTATGTAGCAGATTTAGGGTTCAGGGTTTAGGGTTTAGGGTAGTCTATTTAGTGTTCCTTGTTCCCTGATGCGGTAACATGATGGCCCCAGAACCCCACAAGAAAAGAGTCACGGCTATCATCATGCAATTGTCCGGACTCAGGTAGTTGTCTCTACAATCCGTCATGATGCCAAGTGTAATCCATTCCTGCGGTCACTGCTAGGCATCAGGTAGTTTTAAATGAGTTACACAGTACATTAAGGATATTTAAAGAACCTAGGCCAGTCTTGTTAAAATTTGTGGTGCACATTCCCTTGGTTCCCATGCAACGTCCAGGTAGGAAAAATCATAACCAGGAAGCATCATATCTTCTCCGATAACTACGGTTACAGATGGCCCTACTGTTTCGCAGTCTACCTTTCCAGTTGAACAAACTTAGTAGCTGTTAGTAAGTCAAAGTGGGTCGTATAGGCGATTGTGTAGGGAAGTATCCTAGGGCTTATTCAAGTGGATACTTGGAGTTCAGACACCCCAAACCTCGAACCCTAGGGCGTATTAACGGGGATACTAGGAGTTTCGCTATAGGTCATGTCCCAACAGCGCTTGGGCTGCCGATCTTCCAAGCATCGCTGGTTTCGACAGCGCTTCGCTCGCCGCGGGTTTGGGCGAATCCCGGCCTAAGTCTGCTGGTGCACGGCCCAAAGGGTCCTTGTTTTGACAACAGCTATAAACCCTAACCCGCTATTATCATCCCTACAGGGCCCTACATTATTGGGTTTTAGAGTTTAGGGTCTAGAGCCCAAAGGGTCGATGTAGCTATGTAAGATATATACTTGGGCCTTAAACTGGCTATATGGGAACCCCTTTGTGCCCCAAGTATCTACGATATACCTACATGGACCATTTGGGGGGTTTAGGGGCTGGGGATTAGGGTTCAGGGCGTCTCGTTGCGCGGCGGTTGGAGATGCTATGTAGAAATGGCGCCCCAACACACCCAGGGGTGGGGGCCAGCATATGATAACTTCCCAAAATGGACCCCAATATAGACCGCAAAATACTATAGTCCTTATGAAAGCGACCCCCCAAAAAAGGTCATTACCACCAAGTTTGGAAACCTCCCATATCTTCCAATGGCACAGCTCTCCTGCCCACAAACCAGGAATTGGTGTGTTGGCATATTCTTCCCACCCCCTGCTTGCGCTGGCATGCGCCCAATTTTACTCCTGCTCGGTTTTCGGGCTGACACCCTAGATTCCCACTTTTCTTTCAGCTTCTGGAATCAAACTTGTATAGTTGCAGGCGGAATTCTCAGAAAGACTCCAGGGGGCCTCCACCTCCAGGGGGAGGGCTTTCAGGCTTCTGCACCTATAGATTTGTTCTGGGTTCACCTTAGGCTCTAGACAAGGGGGTACGGCCCAAGCAGGCCTGGGTGGGATTTTAGGGTTNNGGGATTAGGGATTAAGGGTTTAGGGCGAAAGGGGTCATGGCGCGGTATCCCAGGGATATGCGCAGGTATAGGATATTATATGCGGCATCAGGGTACATGCAGCTAGTGTAAAGTTTACCGTTTTTCATTGAGTGAGTTTGGGAATTTCCAAGAAGGCGTTTATGGAGACTGCATCAGGTTTGTCCGGATCATGTGGACATGAGAAGTTTTGCAAGCTTCTACTTTGAGACTTTTGCTACTGACTCTAAAAGCCTCAGCCCTAACCTGCGTTCAGGAATTTCTCTACTACCCCCC
>CAJNIZ010003236.1:0-31588 GCA_905231905.1 Symbiodinium pilosum | reverse complement strand
CCCCCCTACCCCCCCCCCCACCCCGCATTTTGGGGCTGTAAGGGAGAAAGGAAAGGGTTTTCTCTGAAGGCAACCATCCAACACGCCCCCCAAGGTCGGCGGATCCCAAACCCTATTCCCGAAACCCTAAACCCTAAATCCCTCATCCCTTTCAGTTCTGAAGCTGCGTCTGGAAATCCTGCAGTGTTACAAGCTTGAATCATTGCCAGGGTTTTGGGTGTCGGGATTCGGGCTTAGGGTTTAGGGCCTAGGAGATTGCATTAGAGATATAGGGTTAAGGGTTACAACCGGAGAACATCAGATGCAAAATGACGTCGGAAGCTTGGCATACATATACGGTTTAGGTTTTGGGGATGTATGAGTGTAGAATCCTGGAGGTTTACCCGTTCTATTCTCTTATGACCTTGCTGCAACTACAGCATACCTAACGTAGTTCTCCAGTATTCTAAGCATTTGAGCACTTAGAACCTAGATAAGCCCTGCATCCTCTTCAAAGGAATCTCCTTAAGCTTAAAACCTAAACCCTAAACCCTAAACAAATTGGGCCTTGACATGAAGGATTCCAGACTTCGGAGGACCCGATATAGCTCCATACTCCGACAAAGGGGGTTTAGGGTTTAGGGTGTAGGGCGCCCTTTTTGGGGAAGCTTCTATATGGTGGTCGTTCCAAATCCCTGTCCCTAAAATGGCCATAGATATCTTCCCTTTTTTGGCTAGGATGTCCCTTTCAGGAAGTATATTCTTAATGGTCCCTTCTTTACAAGGACCCTAAACCCTAAACCTACACCCTCAACCCTAGCAAGGAGCTTCAAGATAATCCCCATATGAAACTCGGCGCCTCATCACAGGTAGGCTTTGACTGGGTTGGCGTGTCTCTGGGCATCTTGAGTGCCTCCGTTTAAGATTTAGTGTAGGGTTTAGGGTGTAGGGTTTAGTGTGTAGGGTTTAGGGTTTAGGGCTTAGGGCTTATTGGAGTTGCGAAGATTTAAGGACCTTGGAATTTGGGAGTTTAGGGGTTTATGGGAATTACCTCTAACCCCAATTACCTACAGCTTTATGGGTCATACCTATTAACTCGGGGGGAGTTGCTATTAAGCTGTAGGTAGTTAGGGTCTGGGGGGCTTAGCGGCAGGGGGTACAGATTTTGGTGATTGAGGGTTTGGGCTCCTGGGCTACTCTACACCCTGAACCCTGCGGGTTTGAGATTTACGGTCCCTTCCTCGCTCCCAGAGCAGTGTGGAAACATTTTAGGGGCTAGAGCCCCTTTAAGTGGATCGAATATAGGGAATGTGGGGATGTTGGGACTTTTGGTATGTACCATTGACCTTCTTGGGTCGCATGGATTTCTGAGGAGTTGTCGAAATGAAGAGGGCATGACGGGACTCACCTTCCCAAAGCAGACGTGCAACGGTACCTACCCAACACAACCCCTAGGGTCCAATAACCCAAATAATATGGTTTTAGAGCCCAAACACTATAATGTTAAGTGTATTTGGGCCCTAAAGCCCTATTATTTGGGTCCTTGGACCCTTAGGGAACCCTAAAGCCTAAAACCTAATCCTAAACTCTAAAGCCCTAAACCCTAAAACCCTAAAAACCCTAAAACCCCTAAACCTCAAACCCGAAACCCAAGGTGCCTTAAGCGGCGCAGCCATTGTGCAACAGCTCGCATCGATTGCCTTGGAGGAGGACCCTGCAGAGGATAGCTGAGGAAAAGTGGAGTCCGTGGATAATTAATTAGGGTTGAGGGTTTAGGGATTTCCTTGAGTTGATGATTCGGGTACGGGTCCCTGTAGCAATACGGGTTCCTGTATAGATCTCTGCATCTTTGGGTAGGTGACTTAGGGCAGTTTCCATGTTTGGTGCTTAGAAGTGGACTCCAACTATTGGAACCCTAAACCCCTGAGACCCTAAACTCTAAACCCCCCGGGGCCCAAGGGTCAGCTGCAAAAAGGGCAGTATGGCGTTTAGGCGGAAGTTCGGAATGAGGATGTAGCAATTTGGGGTCTAGGGTTCCTCTATATATCAATTTCTAGCACCTTGTATCCCTTAACCCCAAACCCTAAATCCTTGGTATCTTGTTTCTGGTATGGGTGATGGGTTTCTGTTGGCAGGGATCTCAGGCGTAGGCCTATGGGCTGAGGGTACTTGGTAGTTTCCATACAGAATGGGACACCAATATAGACCCCAAAAACATTATGACCCATAGGGACCCCCGAAAAAGTATCGCGTATAACACCTATACAAAACCGTAAATAACTCTTATGTGACCTTTATAACCCCCAAAAGGGACCCCTAATTTTAGGAACCCCCTCTTGGGCTTCCATTCCGTAAGTTTTAGGGCCCTTCACCACCCGCACCGCATAAAAACGCAAGGACCTGCCCTTCAGACGCAAAGGATCCGAGTAGGGTTTAGGTTGGGTACTGCCCCCACCCAGTAGCAGTCTATATTAGGGGTCCTATTAAGGTATAGTCTTTAGGGCTTAGGGGCAACCCTCGCCTCATTGTACCAACTTTAAAGCAGTATACCATGTGGTTTAGGGTTAAGGGTTTAGGGCCCTAAACCTGAAACGGAAACCATTTGGTTCAGAGTTATGGTCCTACTATTGGCTGGATTTGAAAATTATATGACCTTCAAGGGGGTTATATAGGGGATTATATAAGGTTTAGGGTCTAAACTCCTTAGGGGGGGGGGTGTATATAGGGGATCATATCGGATATTGGATATAGGGTTTAGGGTTTAGGCTTGAAGGTCTAAACTCCTTAAATGGGGATTACTTAGGGCATTATATAAGGGACTACTATAACGTTTATCAAGAAAAATCCTAGGAGTTTAGATTGTGGCTCACATGGCTGATGCATAGGATCCTGCACCACCTGTTGTAGCTAACCTTCACGGTGGACATTAAGCATCCTGCATGACCCTGGGTACCTAATACCTTCAAGACGATGGTGACGCAATATACTGAGGTCATGTAGAGTTGTTAGTATCAGCAGCAGGAGTCAGGGATGTAGTTCTGTAGATGGAGGCTTAGCGTTCAGGAGCCCCTAAACCCTAAACCCCTTTTTACCTGAATCCCTGCAATCTGGTGCTATAGTATGTGTTATCGTACCAGGCCACGTCAATCCAGAGAAGTAGTGGGTTTAAGGTGTAGGGTCATCCAGAGGTGTAGTGTCTACTACTCAGTAATGCAATCCATGTTTAGTTTAGAGCGTACGTAGGTGGAGGTGGCCACATGACAGTTGTCGGAATCGTGGCCTTTCCTTGGTGAGCTCTATAGCATATCCCTAACTCCCGCAGCGTGATGTGACTGTAGATACGAAACCCTGCATGTTTGGGCAAATGGCCACAGCACCCATGTTGTAATGTAGCCAAAAAACCTCCAAACCACGAAGCCTTCAATCCCAGCGCAAGAAAAGACTTGATTGAACGCTATGGGCCCTAAACCACTAAGTCCCCAAACCTTAAACCCTTGGCAAGGAATCTCAATTTTTGGGCCCTCTGTAAACATGTCCCACGGTAAGGCGCAGAATACCCCAATGCAGGTAAGATGTTTAGACTTTCGGGTCTTATGTGGTACAATGTAGGTTTTATCTATATAGACAAACCCTAAACCCTAAAGCCTAAACCACGTGGCTAGAATCCTTGGCGTAAGGGTCCGCAAGCATCATCTAGCGTCATCTCAAGCCTGCCCCTGCCTACATATGAGCCTGATGTTGGGATAGAAAGGATTATTACATGGAGAACTGTTCGTTGTTTGTTGAATACGGGTTTCTACATTTGAGTTCCAGCTTCATTCATGCCCCGGGGAAATCCAGGTTTGATTCTACGGTCGCTATATGAAGCAGAGAGGTTATTAGTCTTAGGGTTTCTGGTGACTTTATATTTACGCAGATAGGGTTTTCCAGGTATATTCGTTAGTGTATAATGGGTTTCCAACGTGGGGCCCATCAACTAAACTCCTACAGTATACAGCATTTTCGTCAAACTCTCATGTCAACCTTACGTGGGTCTTGCGCATGCTGGAAATGCAGACTCACCTAAGCACAAACCCTCCCAGAACCCTCGATAAAGGGATCCAAAGCATGGAGCCCCGCAGAAACTCTCCGGGTTCCCGAACGAAGTAATGGGTTGAACCCCAAACCTTAAACCCAACACCCTAAGAGGTTCCGGAGCCTTTAGGGACTTAGGGGTCAGAACCTTTTTCCTAAGGGTCCATGTACTCAACAATTAGGTACTTAAGATTTGGGTAATAGAAATTATGATGCAGGTTTTGGGCAGGTATATGATAATTGGGTACTTGGACCCTTAGGGTGTGTAGTCCCAACCCTGAACAAGCTCCTCAGAAGCTTGTCAAAAATCTTCAATGCAAACGTGCGCTTCTCAATATGAGCTACTGTCAGTATTAACCTGATGAAGACACTCTAAACAGTGGACATTGGGTCCCTCTTGTAGTTTAGAATATAGAGACCGATATATCCCATGGCAAGGAACCCCTGTCCATTAATTTATGTAGGAATTATTGGCCGTAGCCCGTATAATCCACGCAGTCCCCGGCCTAGCCCTAACTTGTGACACTCCAAGAATCCAATCACTAGAGGTGATCTCCGTCCTCCTCGTCCTCATGTACATCATCTGGGACGAGGCAAACTACCAGAAACCTGTCCCGAAGTATTGCTTTAACCGTTTCTCTCGTTGGAATCTAATTCTTAGCGCTTTGTCAACAACCCTAAACCCCTAATTAAACCCTAAACCCTGAACCCCTCAACCCTAAACCCTAAACCCCCAAACACTTGGACTGTTTACCACTAGAGATTCGCGCTCCGAGTTTCCCGTAGAGACGTCAAGGCAACAGCTTCCTTAAACCCAAAAGACCTTCAGTTTTCGGGCCCTGTAGTATAATTCTTCATATGAAATCCTAAAACTGAAGGTCTTTGGGGTCTCAGACTCAGCTTTCTGAGCAAGGCAGAGCCATGAGCCATGGAGGCTCTACCAGCGCGGTTTAGGGTTCATAGTCTCCCTTAAGTAGAAAGGGGTTATACTAGGGTTATATTGGGATTATGAAAAAGAAAATGGAAAGTACTATTTAGGGTTTAGGGTTCAGGGTTTAGGGTATAGTCCCCCTTAACTAGATGGAATATGGCTTTGGGTATATTATAACAAGATCCCCATATCCCCCATACTCTATCTACTTAAGGGAGTCTATAGGGTTTAGGGATCTAATTCGTAAACCTTCATACAAGACATGACGCATGCCTTGTTCAGCTTGCGGGAGCGTGCTGTTTTGTTGGCTTGCAAGGTAAGGGCTCGGGCGAGAATTCTGTCCTGAGGGTGTTCCCTTAAACCCACACAACTGAGATTGCAACCTTCCAATCCCAAATAAATCCCACACCTTCACCCTCTAAGCCCCTGAAACCTAAACCCTAATAACAAAGTTACTACGCCTAAGTCACGAAGTCCTGGGCCCCAACCCCTAGACTCTAAACCCCGAACCCTTAAACTCCTGTAAACCTCAACTTCCGGAGAAAAAAAAAGAGAAAGAGTAAGCGTCCAGCCTCTGACCCAAAGCACTGACCCTCGTCCCCCAAACCCTTCTGAGTTTAGGGTTTAGGTCGAGGGGTGTAGGGATTGGGGGTTTAGGGGTGTAGGAGTGTAGGGGTTTGGGGTGTAGGGTTTTAGCGGTGTAGGGGTTTTGGGGTTTAGGGGCTTTGGGCTTTAGGGGTGTAGAGGTGTAGTGTTTGTTGCTAATGCGAAAAATCTTGCATGACCTTAATATTCTGTGGTACCATTATTCCCATGGTATAAGGCACCTCAGGTCATGCAGGACCTTCAGTATCCACCCTATCATACCCGCCAAGTATCGGAGTTTGAAAATCTGAGTACTTACCTGCCCTAAGGGTCCATGTACTCAATAATTAGGTGCTTGGATTTGGGGTAATAGTAATCGTAGTACAGGTTTTGGGCAAGTATATGAATATTGGGTACTTTGACCCTGAGGGCTGTAGCATGTTGTTCATCTGACCATTAACGAGCTACAGGTCAAGAATCGGACCCGATTTGACAGACTGGAGTTCTTCTAGCGGTAAGGTACAAAGGTGTATGCTTGAAGGGCTTGAACCCCGAGGCCATAAACCCTAAACCCTACCCCGAGGGCTGTACACGCCAGACAGCAAGGCTTAAAACCCTCAAACCCAAACCCTGAACCCTCAAGAAGAAATAACTACCGTCGCGCTTGTATCAACCAGCTGTGGCATTTTTGTGTGGCTAACTGGCTGAAGAGCAAGTGTGGCAAGCCTACAGGAAATCTTCAGTCCCAAACTTGTCAAACCTCCTTGCAGAAAGCCAAGGAAATAAACCCTAAAACCTAAAACCTAAAGCCAAGGAAATGCTACTTCAAGGCTGAGATGAGGTGGGAACAGGGCTTCGGGGTCGGTGATGCCCCAACCCTCCATCTACTTTGTATTTATCCTAACTACCCACCATTTGGGACCATATACCTTCAGCCCAACCCCTATAAACCTTAATCCTTCAACCTTAACCCTAGCCCCTATAGACCTTGAAGCCGAAATCTTAACCTTAAACCCAAACCTTCTAACCTTAACCAATACGTTCATATTTCAAGGGTACGAGGAGGGTCCTGGTACAGAGTTGCTGCTTCACTTGATGGTGTGGATGGTTTCGCTGGGGTGTAGGGCTTACGGTTTGCGGTTTAGGGTTTTCAGTTAGTTTCGAGACCCAGTTGCTGTTTGGAGGGCCCTGCGATGTGGCACTATAAGCTCAAAACCCAAAGGGGGCCGGGGTGATGCTGTGGACATTTGTGCAATCTGAATTATGATGCCGTCATAGCGTACGGCAGCGTACAATGTCCATGCATCTTCCGAACACTGCATGTGAAGCCCAAGCTTGAGTTTAGGGTTTAGAGCTTAGGGTTATTCAACATAAAATCAGGCGTCTTCCCTACAAGGCATTCAGAACAACCTGTATGAATGAAACATAAAGCTGTGGTACAGCAGAGTTTCACTGGTAGGGCTTAGGGTTTAGGGCACACCCTGAACCCTTACCCCACACCTACACACTAAATCCTAAACCCCACACCCTCTAACCGCGAATGGCTCTGCAGGGGGCAGCTGATCCGACGGGACCTGTTCCCTACCTTCCGGCACATCGAGAACCCGTGACTTGGCCTCGGTTTAAGGTTTAGCAGTTTAGCGTTTAGGGTTTAGGGTATGGGGTTTAGGATCTAGGATTTCACAGCTTTTGCTATAAATGAGGGGATAGATCCCAAAACTGTTACTATCCTTATTCTTGAGGACCTTATAAAGGTGCCTCTACTTTTGTGAAACCGTCATTGAGGCTTTCAGGGTATAGGGTCTAGGGTTTAGGATTTAGGGTTGAGGGCTTTTAGGGTTTAAGGCGCAACGTCTAGGGTTCCTGGTATTGGCTTTTGTGTTTAGGGCTTGCTAGGGTTTTAGTGTAAGGAATGGAGAACCACGCGGAAACTCAAATGGACAACTACACATGCAAACTGGGGATGTGTAGGGGGTTTATACCGGTTGCGGGTTTCAAGCTCGGGTTTAGGGATTTAAGGTTTAGGATTTGGGGTTCGGGATTTGGGGTTCGGGATTTCGGGTTCGGGTCTAGGGTTTCAAGGTGTAGGGCTCATTCAGGCATCTGTGGTTGCAGTTCGGGGATTCAGGGTCAGCTCATGGTTCAGAATTCACGGGCTGTTAGACGGTCCCTGAGCCAAACCCTAAAACCTAGACCGAAAAACCCGAAATGTTTCACCAACATATATGTGGTGTATTGTTTTGTTGATCGGACCTTTTTGGCAGTCTCCCCTGTTAAGTAGTGGGCATTCTGAGATCATTCCAGAAAATTGTCTTTTTTTCACTACCCCTATACAATCCTTGTATATTAATCCTTATCCCTACAGATAATCCCCATATAACCTGTTAGCCCCGAGCCCCTTGAACTTCAAAGCAGAAAGTTTGTCTGAGGAAATACATCAAATGCGATCAAGGAGTCCTTCTGATCGATGGCTGGCAGCCTGGCAAAAACTCTAGGCATGAAAAATGGTAGTTTCCGTAAGTAGGGGGACCCCGATACTGACCCCAATATATCATAGACCTTTTTTAAAGGGACCCCCATAAAGGTACCCCTAATTTTGAGATACACATAACCCAAAGTACTTGTAGACTTTTGGAGGTGCGATTTATTGACATGGACCCTTAGCGAAAGAATCATGGGACAGCACAAGTTGCAATCCTTAGAGCAGCGATGCTTATTACATTTTTTTCAGCACAGCGAGGGTTCTGTTGAGCTTGAAACCGCTTCACGGCCGTAGTCGGCTCCCTCTAAACCCAGGAAATACCTTCTGTGCACCTTTTCGGGTGCCTGGAATCGCCCTAACAAGGTTAAGGTCTCATGCTCCGGGGTCATACCCTAAACCCTTAACCCTAAATCCTGAGCCCTAAACCTCAAACTCCGAATCCTAAACCCTAACCCTAAATCCCCAAACTCTAAACCCTACACCTGTAACCTTGGAGGTATGGCAAGGCCAGGAAGATGCACTACACCGCCGATACCGCCATGGCTCTGCTGCTGGGACTTTGAGAAATATGGGCAGATTATCGGATTAGGGTTAGGGTATCAGGCTTAAGGTATAAGGCTTAAGGTTTAGGGCTTAGGGCTTAGGGTTTAGGGCTCAGGGTTTAGGCCTTAAGGTTAAGGGTAAGGTTTCAGGGTTTTTTTCCTCACCTGTAGCTTCAATTACCTTTTGCTTAGTAGATGAAACCCTTTAAAGCTGTAGGTAAGTGGAGCTACAGCTAATTAGGGCTCAGGCTTAATGTTTTAGGGTTCGGGACTTGAGGCTTTTGGGGTTCTGGGATCTAGGATTTCGGACCCTGGGTTTTTGGGGTTTAGGGTTTAGGTTCAGCATCTGTGAAGCAGCATTAGCAAATAACAGGCATAAGCCCGTCTGCCCACTGGGCCCGACATCCTTCAGAACCCTAAACCCTAAACCCTCAAAACTGAATTCTGAATCCTCAACTCTAGGCTCTGAACCTTACCTTTACCCTTCAACGTAATTCCTTTTTTGCGGTTTGGTACGGATTTTTGGTTAGGATTCTTATTAGGACTGCCAAAAAGGTACAACATTGCAGGGTCTAGGTAAACTCTGAACCCTAAAACCTTAAACCCTAAACCCCTAACCCCTAAACCCCTAAACCCTAAACCCTAAACTTGAATCCTAGGGTTCCAGCCCAGGGAGGTGAGGTTCCACCTATGGCCTTGCCCACCAAATCGTTGACCTGGCCCACCAAATTCAGGGTTTAGGGGTATGTTGGGGTAATACTGAGGTAATATGGGGGCTATGTAGGGATAATTGAAAATGGAAACTACTTATTTAGTGTATTCTATTATTTTAGGATCCCTCATGGATTTCGTGGACGAAGGTCATTTTTTGGTGGGCAAGGTCACAACTTCGGCAGGCCAGGTAACAACTTTGGGTGGGCAAGGTTATAAGCCTCGTGGGCAAGAGCATTTTTGAGTGGGCAAGATTTGTTTTGTGGGCAGCTTCATTTCTTGCTGGGCAAGGTCGTGGGCAGCATCAAGAAGACCTTGCCCAGGAACAAAAAGTGACCTTGCCCACGAAACATGGCCTTCGCCCGCAAAATCATGGACATGTAAATTAATTACGTAAGAGAGGTTTAGGGTATAATAATAGGATTTTGGTAATCCCAACCCCCAAAATTAGGACCCTATAACCAGCATATGATAGTCATAGGGTCCTAATTTTGGGGGTTGGGGTTACCAAAATCCCTTTATTAGGGTAGACAGCCCTAGGGTAAGTTTGGAGGAGACCAGAAAACCCAAGGGGTCTTCGCTGAAGTACAGAAACCTAAACCCTATCGTCCCCCTGAGGTAGGTAGAATCTGGGGTATATGGGGACGGGGGACTATAAAGCCTAAAGCCCTAAACTGTTCATCCCTCAGAGTGCCTTTGCGGAATGCGCTGCGGTTTCTTGGGTTTGTCAAGAAGGGCAAGGGAGAAAACAAGGTCTGAGTACTGTAGGGCTCCTGCCGAGCTGGTAGGGCTTACTGTAGACCCGTGATTTATAAACACCCTTCCTTTTAAGGGCCTTCATTTATATTAGGATCCCTACTATAATCACCTACCCTTAATCCTAAACCCTGAACCCTGAACCCTAATCCCCATGAAGGGGAGGGGATTTATTAATCACGGGTCTACATTGTTGTTTTGGGATCCGGGCCTGGGTGAGGCGCCAGGAGCAACACTCGGAAACCTAAGGTCCCCAGGAGGTCTTGATGCCATATATATATATATATATTTATATTTATTTATTTATTTATGTATATATATAGGGATATATAGGCGCAATGGAAAAGAAAATGGAAACTACTTATTTGGGCTTGGGGCTTAAGGTTTAGGGACAGGCAAGAACCTGAGGTACAGTACTAGCACTACTATGTTTAGAGTCTGGGACTTAGGGTAAGTACAGCATTTAGAAGCTTTGGATTTTGTGTTTAGGGCTTGCTACCATGATCCCTAAACCCTAAACCCTAAACCCTACACCATCATAGCAAAGGTGAGTAGATCTCCGGGAGACACCTTAAACCCTACTGGAAGTCATTTCCCGGAGGCTCCATAAGACACATGTTTTGAGGTTTCTGGGCCCAAAGACCATACTATTAGACTATAAAATAAAAGGCTTTTGGGCTGTTTTGAGCCGCGGGGTTTCTGGTTTTTATCCATCAGCGGTCTGCAGCTACACAGAATTCAGCATCGGATTCCCAGGTTACACGTACAGTCCCCGTATCCTCACCCCGTCAACTTCAAAACCCGGACCCGCAGCTAAATCCTCAACCCTTAACGAGACAACTGCACCCTAGTTAAGGCCCTCTCCGCAAAGCACACATAGAACCCAACAAGTTGAAACATGAGTATGTAACAGCATCTCTCCCATTGCAAGACCTAAAGAGACAGAAAAGTAGGGTTTAGGGTTTGGGGTTTAGGGGTTTAGGGTTTTGGTAGCATGTATCCTCGTTTTCAACGGCTTCAAGTTGTTTGGCCTCCGCTGCACACCTCCATGAAAATCCAGATGTACTAGGTGCCCCAGTAGTACCGTCTCTCCCTGTTTATAGTGGGGTCTCCTTACTGAAATTCAACAATCGGAAAAAGGGTTCCCGTCTTATTACAGAAGAGGTGGCTGTGGGGCCTGCGTTTTTTTGATATAAGTATTTTCGATGTTTTGTAAGCCTTTCATTTAGTTATGGCATGTATTTGCTTATGCATTCGATTATTAAGGGGTTACCGGGGGGAACCTGGTATAGCAAGCGTCAGATCGAGCCTACGATCTGCGTTCCCCAAAATGAAGCCCTAAACTCGCACCCACAGACCGGATCTAAAGGTCTGAAACCATCAAAAGCCACACCGCCCAAGAACCCTCTTTCAAGCCCAAATACCCAGAAATAGCACCCACATGGGTACTCCATTTGGGTAATTCTCAAAATTACAGGCTCCTTTTGTATATAGCTTATATTACGACGCCTGAGATTAAGGGGTATCAAGAAGGGACCTTAAGTTTGGGCAAGTTGGGCTGGGTGGAGGTACTAGGACAACCCCTGACAACCTGGGTTTAGGGTTTAAGCTTTAGGGCTTTATTTATCCTAACAGCTTGGAATCTTAACTCCCAGAATGAAAAACTTGACTTGTAGGGGATGATATGGTGGCAGTCAGGGCTTAGGGTTTAGGGCTTAGGAAATCAACCCTAAACCCTGCGCCACTTAGGATCCCCAAAAATTGCTGCAATTTCTCAGGGAAATGTAGATGGGGTCGTTCAAAACTTCCTATGTAAGCCTGGTTGGACTCTACTAGGGTGGTTTCCCAAAATTAGGCTACTCCGGTTTGACTCCATCAATATGAGGGACCCAAACAGCATACCCCGAATTCTTGGAAACCTGGACCCGTAAACTCCTACACCCTAAACCCTTAAAGCCTAAACCCTCAACCATCCTTAACCTGTCAACGCTTAAGCCCGAAACCCCAAATCCTAAACCCTTACGCCCCCCTACACCCTAAACCTGAACTCCTAAACCCTTCAACCCTGAACCCGCATCAAAGGCTCTGGGGGTTGGGATGCGGCTTTGGATCATTCTTGCCGCGTCCTGGAGGAAAATTATCTCCCTGATTCCCTTTGTTAGGGATTATAAGTATAGGGTTTAGGGAGATTATAAAAGGTTCTAATGGGAACCCCAAACAGGGAACCCCAATAATGTAGTAAGAATATCATAGAATATATAAGGACCTTGGGAGGTATACTCCTTGGGGGAAAGGGTTTGTTGAAGTCACTGTAGGACTTAGGGTTTGGAGTTTTGGGTGGGGAGTAGAGGCTGCGGCAACGGTTGCAGATGCGATTATTGGGTAATACATAGGGTCTACTATAGTGATCCATTCCTTTAAGATGAGCCCTGGATTGAATATGTAGCATATCCTTCAAAAGGTCCCCCCGGAACCCTAAACCCTAAACCTTATATAGTCCCATCGCCGACTAATGAGAGTCAGTGTCGTTCCGAGGTGATACAGCCAAACTCATGTTGGCACTTGGAATAAAGAATGGTATACAATAATTAGTAGCAGGCGGATAACTGCGCAGCAATATGTGCCATCGGCATGAGACCATCCAGGTTGGCACATTATGGGGCGGTGCATGCCCCGGGGCCGCCAAGACAACGCATAATTTCTGATCAATGTCATCAAATTTCATGTGCCATTCTTTTCGCAAAGGCTCATTGAAGCAATGAGGCCTGTAACACGGGAGCAGAAGTGCTGCTGGCGCTTTGGAATATGGAATTGCTTTTATATAGTCCCCTATAGGTCCCCCCCTAACCTAAATTTAGTCCGTAGCCCCCACTCAAGGAAGCTTTGAACAGGTATCTGCAACCGTACTGCCTGGCCCCACTACAAGCCTGCCCCCACTTAGAGATCCCCTTGATAGTTTAGTATGCTCCTGAATACGGACTCATGCCCCTCAACTGTACAAGCTATCGTTGTTGGGGTGCACACAGAAAGCATTCATACAGCCATACGGCATTGGCGGGGATGGGTGTGGGGGGGGGGAACCCTAAACCCTAAATGCTGGTGTGGAGTGGAGGGGTTTAGGCTTTAGGATTTAGGGACGGTTTTGAATGGTTCCAAATGCCCTGGTGCTGGACTGGCGTCGGCAAAATCATTGGTTATGTACTACTGACTTTACTTCAACAATCAATAATGGGACCTGATGCCCTGGGGACTGAATCGTTTGCGCAAGTTATGGGACCGTCGACCATCCGCTTAATGTCTCCGTGCTTTGCAAACGTACTGTTGATGGTCGAAATCGTGCACCTTCAGGGCCCTTAAACTAGAGTAATCTACAAAACTCTAAGCCCTAAACCCTAAACTCTAAACCCTAAACTTTCAGACTACCGGAATTCCTAGGAGTTGGGGAACCCGGGATGGTGCAAGATTGCCTCCATCGACAGTATCCTTCTGTAAGCCGTCCATATCCTATGAAAACCTATCCACGGCCCCGGGTCATATGGGGATCTGACTATAATATACCCAAAGCCACATTCTATCTACTCAAGGGGGACTATAAGCTCTAAACAACTACATGAGGTACTTCTACTTCTGCTTCTTCTGCGCCATGATCACCCACCGGGCCATCCGGGACGAGGAGCGATGTCAGAGGAAGCAGCTGATCAGCAGATGTATAGAGTTGGGGGGTTAGGGATTTGGGGTTAGGGTCTAGGGTTTAGGGTTTAGGTAGGATGCGAGGTCCCGAGTTTTACGATTCGGGGCTTATAGGTTAACCCTAGGGCTCCCAGTTACCTAAATAGTAGGTTACTGGGCGATGTAACTGTTAGGTTATAAAGAGCCCAGAACCCATTTGTTAGGACACTGGAGCCCTAGGGTTAAGATTTAGCTTGTTGGATTTGGGGTATTAGTTGGGTTATTCCCCCACCCAGTAACTGTCCTTAAAGGGGGCCTTATTAAGGGGCTATTATAACCCTAAACCCTAAACCCTAAACCCTTAACCCTTAACCGTGTGGTCACTGTTACTGTAAGGGGGAATGACCCAAGGTATTAGGGTGGCGGCCTCAGAACCTTGGTGTGCACGCTTTAATGCTTAGATAGGGTTGCGGGGTAGGCTGGGAGTTACAAGCAGCCTACACCCTTTAGGGTTTAAGGTTTAGGGGTTTAGGGTTTAAGGTTTAGGGGTTTAGGGTTAAGGTTTAAGGGTTTAGGGTTTAAGGTTTAGGGTTTAGGCCCTAAACCCTACGGTAGTTTCCCTAAATAGGTGGGCCCCAAGATAGATCCTTACTATAGGGAACCCCACGAAGGTACCGCTGATTCTGGAAAATGCCTTCACATCTCAACGGAGGTGGGGTTTGTGACATGTCAGTACTAAGCGGAATGTGGGGACTACAAACCACTTCGCAGAACCATAAAAACCCTAAGCCCCAATCTCTGAATCTTGAGAAGTACTAAAGGGAGTTCGGCTAATGTAGACCCATGATTCATAAAACCCTCCTTTTAAGGGCCTGTATACTAAGATCCCTATTATAATCCCTATTAAGGGGAGGGTTTTTTATTCAGGGGTCTGGGTTACCCTGACCCCCAACGTTAGGATTAACCCAGACCCCCTAAAGGATCCAAAAGATGGAACCCCCCAAAAATGACCCCATTTCTACGTTGCAGAAACTAGGGCATAATTGGGAGGTTCCCGTTTTTGGATCTTTTAGTGGGTCTGGGCTATAGATATCACATGACTATATTCGAGCGCTAGGGGCTAGGGTCACCAAAAGGTCTGGGTGATGAGAGCCGCGGTTTGATCACATCCACTGAGTATTAATCCCTGGCATCTTAATAGCCATCCCCCGCTTAAGGTCTAGGGTTCAGGGATGTTTAGGGCTTCTTAATAACTATGCCCCACCCCCCAATAATCAAGAACCCCGTAGCAAAATGTGATAATGAGGGGAGAGCATCTGTTACGAGAGGGTGTGGGGGTTCGTTTAATCGGGCTTGGTGTTGCCATCCCCAGATAACTAAAATGGAGTCGCATATATCACCCGTCTAAAAGGACAGTAGTCTATATGTAGGCCACACAAACTCCCAAATCCCGAAGCAAACAACATGCTTCAGGCCTAAGCGTGGATCCCTACACCTACAGCCTCAAGTACTGAACCCTTTAGACCCTCAAGCCCAAAAACCTTCTGAGACCCCTACAGCCGCTAAAGCCTACACCCCAAACCCCAATCCCTAAAGCCTAATCCCTAAACCCTCAGCCCTCAACCCCTAACCCCTAAACCCCTAAACCCCTAAACCCCTAAACCCCCAAGCCCTAAACCCCAAAACCTCGGCTAAACCCCCCAAAGCCCTTCAGCCAAGGTACGGAGCGACTTGGGACAAATATCTCAAGGCGGAGCGTCGGATGAAGGGATGATGGATTCAGGGTTTTAGGTTTAGGGTTTAGGGGTTGGGGCTTAGGGCTGAGGGTTTAGGGCTTAGGGTTTCGGGTTCAGGGCTTAGGGTTTAGGGATGATGGGTTTAGGGCTTAGGGGTTGGTGTTTTGAATTTTAGGGTTTTGGGATTTAGAGTTTTCTTGTTTAGGGCTTGAGGGGTGGTGTTTCGAATTTTTACTGTATTAGGATTTAGAGTTTAGGGTTTAGGGCCTCGGGTTTAGGGATGAACAGATTTTTGCCTCCAAGGCAGACGAAACGCTCTCAGGTTTTGGCGTTTAGGGTTCTGAATGTTGGGAGCAGGGGTAGGTTCCAGGGATTTGCAGTCTGTGGTGTAGTGTTCACGCTGTGTAGGTTTAGGATTGTCCACCTATCTTGACGGGGGCACATTTAGTATTTGGGGCACATTTAGTATTTGGGGTGCGGGATAGATATCTAGAAGGCTAAACCCGAAACCCTAAATGGAACTTAATGTCTGAGTTTGTTACCAAGGGTGCGGAGAGTCAGTCTGTGTGACGGAAGTGCTGCGTTCGTCTACATGAACTCCAGTCATCGTCAGTAAGAGAGTTTAAACATAAGATTTCAAGCCCCTGATAATATTATGCTTGCCCTGAACCAACGCTGAAATTATGCTTGCCAGAGTTCCCACAGGACCTTGTATGGATACCCAAACCCAACAAAACCCTAAACCCTAAACCCCAAACCCCAAACAACCCTAAACCCTAAACCCCAAACAACCCTAAACCCTAAACCCTAAACCCCACACCCCAAACCCCAAACAACCCTAAAACCCTAACCCCAGACTCACCCGCCTCTCTTAGGCCGCTGTGCATTTTCACTCCTGAGGCTAAGCTTCTCGCAGTTGTTCTTCGTGAAAGACTGCTTCCCTTTGCCACCAAATACCTACCTGGACCCCAAAAGTAGGTAAAATGGTAGCCCAAAATTCGTAAATATAGCCCAAAAGGCAATTATTCTACATACCTTTAGGGTTTAGGTACACCACATCCCCCAATTTGCTTACCTTCCCCAAGGAAATATGAACCACTGCATCGCCCGTGCCCTTCACCACTGCAACACAGCCCGAGACAACACTGAGCAGTTCATCCCAGATCTTCACACGTAAAAAGCATCGCTTCAAGGCCCCTTTGCAGTTGCCAGCGCCTGTGGAGCCATTCAGATTGCACTTGACCTCAGCAAGGCGTTTGATGAACTCCATGGAGCGCACATTCACAGCGCGATGGTCGACGCTGGCCTTTCCCCTGAACTGTGTAACATGATAATGGCCGTGCTGCACGAAACACGGTATCATATCAATTAACCACAACGACCTGCAGGACGTCATTGACACGACCCAGGGCATTCGCCAAGGCTGCCCCTTCCCTAAGGGTCCAAGTACCCAATAATCATATACTTACCCAAAACCTGTACTAGAATTACTATTACGCAAGCCCCAAGTACTTAAATATTGGGTACATGGACCCTAAACCCTAAACCTTAAATCCTAAACCCTAAACCCTAAATCCTAAACCCTAAACCCTAAATCCTAAACCCTAAACCCCACATATCCCCTTTAAAGGGACCTAATTGTTGGGTACTTGGACCTTTAGGGATTGTCACCACTCCTCTTGAGTCTCACCTCGGGCCTGCTCTACCGCAAGCTGACCACCTGCTTCCGAGAGAGCCACCCGGTGCAGCCACCCGGGGCTGACATTGTTTGCGGATGATCATAATTATGGTACCCATTAGGGCAATATTAAGGTTAAATTGCGGTTATTTGGGGGGATAATGGAAAAGAAAAAAGAAACTACTACAATATGGGTCACATCTCCGCTGAGTTCAGCAACCCTCTTGAACTACGCGCTGTCATTTGCACCCTTGGCAGCTTCCTTCAGACCCTAGAAGTCTACGGCCCTCCCATTTTTTAAGATGTTTTACAAGTAATGGAGTCTTCAAAACAGTCCCTGCATCAATTTCATGGGAGACTCCTCAACAAGGCGCTTACAATCCTACTGCAGTCTAACCCTGCATGAGTAGGTTCACTAACCCTTTACCTGGAACTTGAGAGTAGGCAATACCATGGTGCAAAACCCAAAAGCATAGCCCGAAACAGAAAGTGTTCTACGCCCATCAGGGGTCCAGGTACTACTCAGATGCGGACTTCCCCCTTGAACGCTAGATAAGCCCAGTATAGTACAATCCCCATTATAAGGATTCCCAACAGTTCCCAACCGTGTAGTGGCTCACACTGACTCCCTAAACCGCAATTCAAACCGGACCCTGAACCCTAAACCGTAAACACTGAACACCAAACTCTAAACCCTAAATCTCAAACTAGATAAGTATGTGCCCTAACCCTTCAGGATTCAGGCTCCTCAAACCCTAATACCCTAAACTCCATACCATACCCTAAACTCTACAGTGTCAGTCTTGACATCCCCCCCCGGGCGCTCTCCAGGCTGTGCCTTATCGTTGCTCTGGCTGCAAGCAGCAGTTTTGTCCTAAGGGTCCAAGTACCCAAGGGTTTAGGGCTTCGGGTTCTAGGATTTTAGGATTTAGGGCCTTAAGGTTCCAAGTGCCCAATAATTAGGTGCTTTCAGAGGGATATATATATATATAAGGATATGTCCAGAGTTCAGGGTTTAGGGCTCGAAGGGTTCAAGTACATCATAATTGTAAACTTGGGATTTGGGTAAAAGTAAGTGTGGTGCAGGCTTTGGGCAAGTATACGTTTATTGGGTACTTGGACCCTTAGGTGTGTCCTCTTTGATCAGGGGTCCACAGTACCTACGTAGTACGGTTCAGAGATGGTCTCCGTTATGGAAACTTTTCTTACGCCATGGGTTAGCATTCCCTATATCGGTACTTCTTGTCATACTCTTGAGGCCGAGCTGACTATAACGATGTCATCCGACCTCACATCAAATGGTGGTTTATACACAAAAGGTCCGAACTTGGTTGATGTTCAGGTTCTGCAATTGTTCCAGGTTTTAACTAACCGCTTCCTCAGTAGATCTCCATTAACTGGGTGCTACTCAGGAATATAGGTACCCCTAAGCGTCCAAGGACCCTACTAATGGAGTTCTAGAGCCCGTATACCATTAACATTACAGTATTTGCGCCCTAAAGCCCTAGTGTTTGCATCCCTGGACCTTTAGTGTTATTCAAAAAAGGACAAGGCTGGAAAGCAGCGCTAGTTGAGAGATTAGGCTCGGTTTAAGACTGACTGAGAAGAACCGATCCTAGGCCCTAAACCCTAGACCCCTAAACCCTAAACCCAATACCATAGGAGCAGCTTGTCACTGGAGACTGACAGACTTGCAACTTCCTAATGCATTGAGTTCCCTGCGGCTTGAGGGTTTCAGGGTTTCAGAGTTTGGGTTTAGAGTTTAGGGTTAGGGATTTAGGGTTAGGATTTGGGCTTACTGGGGTTTAGGGTTTGGGGCTTAGGGCTTCAGAGGCTGAAGAAATTATTAACATGCTGGTCCTAACTTCCTTGCCTAATTATGGTATAGTATGTCGTGATTGTTTAGGCCCCTGCGTAACCCCAATAAGCCCGTACAAAACCCCAGTGTCAATTTTATGTTCCACTCGCATTTCTATATAATCATCCATCATTCCCCCTTAAATCCTAAACCCTAATCCCCAAACCCAAAACCAATAACTATCCAGGCCTAAAGCCTAAACCAGTATTGAAATGAGTTTGTTCCAGCAAAGCCGCAGTCGTAGCCTTCAGAATTACATGGCCTCAACCTGCACCCCGAAAGCCACGCGATAAAGGGGGTTTAGGGTTTAGGGCTTAGGGACCCTAAACCCCCTAAACCCTAGGGTTTAGGGTGGACTGACTCTCTGGCTGGTCGTATGGGCTTCAGGACAAGAATTGTCCAAAAGTGGGCGCGCTTGTCCAAGCCCATTTTGTTGATTATACAGGTCTCACGTCCAGATCGGACTGGGCACTTCGACTCGACAATCTCATGCTGCCAGCTAAAGTGACTCAGGACTTGGATTTTGAGAGAAGGCTGCGTCGGTACGAGATGAATGATTTTGCCGGCCTCTTGGCGGACGTGAAGATGCACGTCAACTGTGTGTCCGCAACCTTGACAAGTTCGAAAAGCAGGGCGAGAAGATGTTGGCAGAGCAAGAGAAGGTGAGGCGGACTGCCCTACATCTGGAGTCTGGCCCAGGTGTTGCAAGTGCGGCTTGACAATTTGATTTGTCTGCAGCAAGTCACACTCACAGATGTAACGAACTGCCGCTAGCGTGTCTTACTCCAGCTTGCAGCGAGCTAGGTAAATTCATGACCAAAAGACACGAAAAAAACAAAACGGCCAAAAGTCAATTTTCTATGAACTTTGAGGGGGTAGGTAGGTAGGGATTAAGGGGCTGGGGGCTTAAGTACCTACTTAGAGCCTCTTGTTCAAGGGGTTTAGGGTTTAGGGCCTCAATCAAGCTACACAGCATCCGCAAGACTTGTGTACGACTACTCCTAGGTCTCCCTAGGTCAAGGTTTCAGAAAGCTCAAGATCCGGAGCCCGCATGGCCGAGAACTCTAAATGGAACTCGCGGCACAAAATCAGAAAGCTTTGAACTTTAAAACACCCAAGGCTACCAAAATCATGCTGGCTCAGTGTTTGAGTCGTCCCCGCACCAACGAACACTGAGGTTTCATTCCAGGCGTGTGGTGAGCGCTCCAGGCGATGTCTCAGGCCAGACTTGTGTCCACGTGATGTTGAAAACCGTAGCACGAGTAGCAAACCGTAAAGGTCCAACTACCCAACTATCATGAATCCTATATTCCCCAACATCTGTACTACAATTTGCGATTGCCCAAATTGAGTACTGGGTACTTGCGCCTTTAGTGGAAAAGTATTAGCAGTAATGGTACTCACAGAATAGGACAAAGGGTTGTAGGAGGAGAGCCTTGAGCTTCACAAACGGGGCTTGTAACGCTGGAAAATCCAGCGGAAACGACTGTGTTACTCAAGGCTTATAAATTTGGGGATTTAGGGTGCAGTGTTTATTTAGTTTTTAAAAGTTCAGGGTTGCAGGCTTTGGGAGTTGTCTGGGGTTCAAAAAGAACATGGCCATACCAAGACCAATTTGGAGCCTTCCTCCGAAAGAGAACTCGCACAGCAGCTTGTTAGGTTGAAGGAAAACACAGGTTTCAGAGGCCAGCTAGTAACCTTTTCGTTTCCAAATTAAAGGCCTTAAAAATTCCCAAATTTCGTAAGTCAAGAGTGAATCACGCGAGTGTAGACTCGGGGTGCATGTGGTAAAGGAACGTACGAAGTTTAAGCTACAAGCACGACAGGTAGAATCTCAAATTTCACAAACCCGACCCCAAACCCAGCTAGACAGCTGGTCATTGTGACTTGGCGTACGTGTGTATCAATTAAAGGTCACCCTAACGCCCCTTGTATACTAAGCTTAGTGATTCGAGTTTTAGGAGTATACTACCGGTGCCAAGGTTGTCCCTCAATTTGCTGTAGTTAGGCTAGGGAAATGGGGCACAGTAACGGGTTTTTCGAAGAAATCATACTTCATGAGTCAGAATCTTGCACCCCAAAATTTAGATTGCCGTACATTGCTGCTTTGGGTGTACGTAGGTAGGTCTTAAGGTTTTTAACGTCGGGTTTCTCTGCGCAGCCACGCAATTTAGGTTTAGGGGGACCACCCCGTAGGCGCAAAAGTAATAAGAAGACGAACTTGAGATCCCCAAATCTTCATAATTAGAACACATTATTACTATTATCATTACTACTATTATTACTATTATCATTACTATTATTATTACTATTATTATTATTACTATTATTATTACTACTATTAATTACTGAGGACCCCAAAAGATTCATGTGGGAATCACAGGATCATCGTTTCGGGGGCTGGGGTAGCTGCAGCCTTCTTCTTTAAAACCATATCTGGACCCGGCAATGTGGTACTCTTGCTGGCTGCCCAACCAAACCCGAGTGGGAGCTACCCAAGCCCCGAAAGCATGCAAAATACCAGGTTGTGCGTGAGGTTCAAGAATCCAGATAGATATTACACTGAGCCGCTGTTTGTTGTGAGCGTGTTTGTCCTTGTTGAAGCAGACCAGCTTCACTACCACGCAGTTTCTGCTTCCGGTGTTGGACTGGCATGCAGAACCGGCCTTCAAATGAAGTTCAAATGTAGTCTTCAAATACGTATGGTGCTGTCTATCCGTCTGTCCAAAAGGAGTTTGTCGGGAGGTACCCATTCATACAAACGTACATGAATACGTAGGCAAGCACTTATGCACATATGTCTGTATGTGTGGTTTTGCATGCTTACATATGTACGCCCCTATACCTGTAACCCTAAGCCTTCTTGCCTTCTTGCAGAAACTTTGGGGCTGCTATGTAGACAACACACCCAAATTAGTTTGATTTAGGGTTCCAAAGGTGTAGCTCCAATATCCTTCAATCAGGGATTATACCCTAAATGATATTAGGATCCCTAACATGTCTCAGGGTATATTCCCTAATTAAAGTATGCTGAGGTTTCTGGTTTGTTCAGGTCGGGCAACACCTGCAACACCTTCTGAGCCGTGATCAATAATTCGCTTGCAGGCCCTCCACACTGCTGGAGAAAGCTAGGTTATAAGGTTTTGAGACTTTCGTTCAGGGCTTAGGGAAAGCAACCCGGGTTTGCAATGTAGTGGCCTAAACCAAAACTCGGAGTACCCAGTGCTTTCCTTTTTTCGGGTTGTTAATGAAGACCCGTTGTAACATTTCAGTCTTCCAGAGATGCTTCTGCTTCCAAAACCGCAAATGAAGCCACCCAGAAGTTGAAACCTTTCGCTAAACCTAAACCCCAAACACTGAAAACGCACAGATTTCCTGAGCTTCGCAGCCCCTCGTCTTCCTCAATCAGCCACACCCCTCTTTCAAACCCCATGGTCTCTCTTAAGTGGATAGAATCTAAAGTATATGGAGATCTTGCTGTAGTTCTGTGGAATTACACACTTGATTCACTTGAGAACGACAATAATTTGTGAAATCAATCAATCTGCCCAATCTCAACCCATTGTGAGCAATCCTTGGACATGTTCGAAAGGTACACATGAGGGACACAAGGCCTTTTGTGCATTTAGGTTGAGTTTTGATAGGTTGAGCTTGCTATGCCCCCGAAATTGAGGTTCTCTGAAGTCGTTCATACACTGTAACACTACACTAACCCCAGGAACTTCCGTCGTAGGCCTATGTAAGGGTTTAGGTTTTACGGTCTAGGGTTAAGGGTGAGGGTTTAGGGTTCAGGGATTCTATTTCACCAACACCATATTGTCGCAGGGGTCCCTTAAAGCGCAGAAGCCCTAAACCCTGATCCCCGAACTCCATATGGAAGGTTAATAAGATCAATGATCACGACTTTTTTTTGGATACCATAATATAATCTGGCGCCGCACTATACTACAAGAAGGGGGCCCCAATTTTGACAACCCTTGATATCAGGACGTACATAAACCCTTCACACTACCCCTTGCTTGCCATAATCCTACGCAAATGTTCCAAATAGCCCAATCCCTAAGGGCTGAACTTACCAAATCAGCACACGCTTGCCCAAATCCTTCCTGTACTACAACTACTACTGTTGATGGATGACATCTTGCACCGCCTAGGGGCCCTTAACTACTGTAATTCCTAGGACTTTAGGGACTCAAGGCAGTGCAAGATTTCCTCCATCAACAATATTACCCAAATCCCAAGTACCTAACTATTGGGTACACGGCCTTTTAGTGCCCTAAACCCTAGAACCTATACATATACTCCCATACCTCCCTTTGAAGGGACCTAACTGTTGGGCACATGGCCCCTGATGCAGGTTTGGAGTTTGTAGGGCTATTCTGTAGGTGGACCCTCAACCCAGTAATAGTGACTATAAGGCATAATAGCGGCAATACTAGGGTCCTCTTATATCCTAATATACCAGTATTACAGGGTGGGGGTCTTCCTAAGCTATTCTGAAGGTTCAGGTACCCCAATATTAAGGTTTAGGTCAGGTACCAATCACGACAAGTTCAGAAGGAGATGTTATTAGTTAAAGGATTCCATATTTGGAGACTTGACCCTTAGGGTTTTGGCATCTTAGACTCTACCCGCGTAGCATTTTCTGATAGGGATATGAAAGTCATATTCTCTTCTTCGCTATGCTTATTCGTGAACTATTCTTTAGCTCAACCACCCTAAACCCTAAACCCTAAACTGTTCAACCACCAGAAATACACCACTTAACTGTTGGGAGAGCCTGAAGGGCCGTTGGCCCATCCCAACGCTTTTGCGATGCTTCCTGGAACCCGCTCTTGACGTCTGAAGCCCCTTTTCTTCTTGGGACTTATAGTCCCCCTTAAGTAGATAGAATATCTTTGGGTATATTCAAATAAGATCCCCATATACCCCATATTCTATCTAGCCCCTTTTCTTCTTGGGACTTAGCGTGAACCTTTGGGTTTAGGGTTTGGGGCCCTAAGCGGCCATGTCCCCAATAATTGGGTACGTTGGTTTTGGGTCATAGTAATTACAGTACAGGTTTTGGGCAAGTATCTGATTATTGGGTACTTGGAGCCTTAGGGTTAGCTTGGACCTTCGACACTTACCCCTTAGGGATTCCGCTATACTCCTTTTATAGGTACCTAAAGGGTTTGTCCTTTGTAGGGGTCCTAAGTGCCTAGAAGTTGTCAGAGATTCTATTTGGGTGTAGGCTTTAGGGGGTTTTCAGTTCAGTCTGTGGCATAAGTCTTTAACCTACCCTAAGGGTCCAAGTACCCAATAATCACATACTTGCCCAAAACCTGTACTACAATCACTATTACCCCAAAGCCAAGTACCCAATTATTGAGTACATGGACCCTTTGGGCTAGCTTCCTGAGCTTCAAAGGTTGAGTTGCTGTGGGGAAGCACAACTCAAGCGACTTCCGCCCTAAGCCCTAAACACCCTAAACCCTAAACCCAGACCTTTAGCCTGAATCAGTCAATCCTAACCTCTGTTCTACTCGATTCAAATAGACACCTGGCCCCTTAGCTGGGTTGCTGTTAAAGAAAGCCTTAAGTTACCCCACTGGGCTTTGTGAGTATAGGTTATACAAAGCCCAGAACCCATTACTTAGCCCAAGGGTACTATAACAAGGAAACCCTATTCTTTACTATGTATGCAAAGTTCGATAGCTTAACTTTAGATTCCTTTACAGCAACCCAGTGAGGAGCTGGTTCGCTCCTTTGCCTCCTAGGTCCTCCTAGGGCAACCCATGTACCTATCAAAGCGGGCTTCGTACCTTATATGAGCTACAGTCTAAACTCCTTAAAGGGGGGTATACAGGGGATTCAAAAAGGAACTATGAGAAGGGTTATCGAGGGGTGATACTCGGAGTTTAGACTGTAGCTCATGTGTTTTACCCTTGTTTGAAAAGTCTAAGATTCCTTGGGGTAGGTTTGAAGTCTTGACCGCCACTTTCATAGCCAACATCCCGTAGGCCCATAATCCAAAAATTGGAGCATGACCCCGATTTTGATGTTTCGGGTTCCGGGATCAAATGGAACAAGCTCTGCTGGTGCCTCGATTTGCATCCAGATGATGGATCAGCCGGGATTCGTTCAAACGCTCTGCGCACAGATAGGAGTTTTGTGTTGAAGTGCTGAGGGTAATTTGGTTGACCAACCCCCAAAACGAGGACTCTAAGACTATCGCATGGCTAGAATGTGGTCTCTGCTGATTACATGGGTTTGGGTCGCCTAAGTCCTCTCATTACGAGGTTATAGGTTCTAGTGGCTGGCGGTTTAGGGCTGTCACCATTCCTTGAGGGCCCTGTTCCATGAGGGGAACGAGAGTAAGCTTACATTCTAGCCCCACGTATGAGCTACTGTGAATATTGGGCTTACCAGCAGACCATGAAGGATGGACCTACTAGTAAAGCCCTTAACATTTTCCTACTAGGAACTAGTGTCCATCAATTTTGCAGGTTATGTGGGAAATATTGACTGTAGCGCATATGGAGGCTACTCAAAACTGAGGTCTCCTCTAGAGCCCAGGCACATATGGGAAGTACCGAGAGGGAAGAATTATAGGTCTCACCTCCTTTAATGAGGCCGCGTAGGATCAGGCCCGACCATAAAAGGCGTGTTTTTAATAAACCCTAAATCCTAAACCCTACAGGTTTTGGCATCCTAGCAGAATCCAGAGCATCCCTTTTAAATCAATCCCCGCAGCTCTCAGAATCGTGTGGGACCTGAGGACCCCTGAAGGACACTGTTTTCCTTTCTGTTGTGCTACCTACTTGGGGGAGCCAATGATTACAGTATAGAGTGCGTAATATTAAGGATCATGTAATGCCCTTTGCAGCACGTTCAAAAAGGGTGCAGTGACCTGGGAAAACTTCCGCAGATCCATAGCCCAAAAACCTAAACCCTGAACTTGAGCATGACCATCCAGTTTCGCCATCATTCCTGGCTGCCGCACTTTGCCGCTTTGAAAGCGACCTCGCCCGTGTAGGTGCCGGACTCCGAAAGATTCGCGCTGGAAATTGTCTGCCAAGAGTAACCAATGCACCAGTCAAAACGGGGTTTGTACCGCTTTGTCTTTCCCAGGGCTCCCAGTTACTCAAATAGTAGGTTACTCAGATACGTAACTATAGCGTATGTAGAACCCAGAACCCATCATTTAGGTAACTGGAGCCCTAAACCCTAGTCCCGTCACCCTAAATTTTGGACCCATAACTAGCATGTACCGCACATAGCTAGCACAGCCAGATGCGTCTGATTCAAAGGCAATTCAAGGCCAGCAGCCTGCATCTCCTGCTGCAGGCAGTGCTCCCGTTGAACTCATCTGCTGCAATGTTGGCAGGAATCTGCTGAACTTTGAGAGAGGCACTGTAATCCTTGGCTTTTCAGATGCAATGGAAGGAGCAGCGCAGAAAAGAACAAGGGGCCTTCGTCTCCAGCAAACTCTCCGCGACCCCCAGTGCTGATATTTTTGGATCTGTATCTGTCAACTCAGTGCAGGCCAGATGCAGACATGGTGAAGCGGTGATTCCCTGAAGTTCACTACGCTCGCACTGTCACGGCTCGACTCCTTTCTTAATCGCAGGCTTCTTGCGTAAAAGGCTCAGGGACGAGGGCTGAGACAACAATGGTCTCCGCACTGTGAGACTTGCAGGTTGGGCCGATTCCTGTTGGTTGCGATTTCCCGCGAGTTCCGCTCGCGTTCAGGCCATTGGCTTGCCGGTTGGCACGGACATGGTGACCACCCTTCGCTTCGGTCTGATATGTTGCAGGTGTTTTTCGCGTTGCCCTGAACGGCCAGGAGTTTCGAGGGCGCAGGTGAAGGGTTACAGGTTGCGCAAAAGTACAGATGGTTTTGGGGTGAAAGGGAGGTCAAATTTACGGCTGACTTGCGCTGATGGCTTTGGGGCTTTAAGTTAAGTTGAGGGGTGCAGGTTGCTTTTGCACACACGAATTTAGGCGTGTCGCTTGTGCTGCTGGCTCTGAGGCGTTACGGCACAGGCGGGTTGCTTATTATTCTAAGGGGTCTGGAAGACTGCGAGGGCTGCGCTGATGGCTTGGGGGCCTTACACCAAAATGGGCGCAGGTGCGTTTGGGATGGGTATGCTGCTACATCCACGCACTTGGCAAAGGACTTGAGTGTACTAGTGCACGACGACTGCGGGAAATCCGAAGACCAACCTTGGCATAACATCACTGAGGTCGTGGCCGCGCGAGCCACCTTTGCCGTGCTTGCTGGGGGGGGGCGCGACGCGAGAAGAAGGTGGCTTGGTATGACCATAGCTCCCCAGACAAAACTGACGGTGTCAGGAGGGATGTACGAAGATACCCCCAGGGTTAAATCGGGTTAAATTGCCCCCGAACCATGGATGTTTCTATGAAGATAAAAGATGGGGTTAAAGATAGGATTAGCCCTTCCGCTTTTTGTCACATTCTCTTCGTACGCACACTGGAAAGTGAGCAGATGTCCATGGCACCATATCAGGTGAGGAGCTCCATTTAACAGCCGGCATGGATAAGGACAAGGCCATCGGGCCGTTACGGGATCGTGAGATTGACGTGAACACTGTCAGGTTCCGTTGCAAAGGGCTTCGTTTCAAGCATCGGCTGCAGGTTCCCGGCTCTGCATGCCCGGGGCAACGTGGTGATGAGGCCCTTGACTGACGAAAGTTGTCAGTGGCTTTAGTTGGAGCTACCGCTGGCAGGTGGGGTGCTCTATATGGCTCGGCCAACATGTTCACGAGGCCCACGAGACATGAAGACTTGAAGAGCAAGGCAGAATCTAGAGTGACACGCAGGGGGATCTGGTACAAGTTGCAGGTTGGCGATCCCTCTGCCTCGGAAGAGGCCCACGGGACTTTTACGCAAAGATGCGGCGTTGAGTTGAGATGAAAGCTGTCCATTTCCAGTTTGAAAAAACCTTGGGACAGTCGGCTGCAGGTCACTACATTCACTACATACCTTGGGCAAGATGTTGACGAGGCCCGTGTGTCATGAACTGTAAAGTTGCCGTTTTGTGTTTCTGCGGAATCGCTGCCCAAACTATCATGAACCATCTTCGGCCTGCAGCCCTAAGCCTGGAGCGCTAGCGTTTGTTGTATGCTTTAGGTCACTGGAGCCCTAGGTTTCTTTAGGGGTCTAGACCCTAAAGCCCGATACTTAAACCCTTACACCCTAAACCCTAAATAGTAGTTTCCACGTCTTTTCCATTACCCCAATATAACCCCATATAGCCCTGATAGACCCTGAGGTCTAGACGGTCTATGTCTTGCGCGGGCTCTGCATGGATCTCCTCCCGTAAGGAAGCCTTCGGTGCACTGCAGATTGTTGCAGTCACCGAAAGCCTAGGGTTTAGGGTTTGGGGCATACATCCCTCCCTTCAAAGGGAGATATGGGGATATTTGTATGTTTAGGGTTAGGGCTTAGGACCCTAAGCGGCCATGTCCCCAATAACTAGGTACTTGGAACTTCGGTAATAGTAATTATATTACAGTTTTTGGGCAAGTATATGACTATTGGGTAGTTGGACCCTGAGGGTATGCCAGCAAAACTAGCATGAGCATGCCTGAACATGCTTAAGCCCGAAACCCAAAGCCACAAATCCTCCTATAGATCGTAAACCTTAAACCTTAAATCCTATCAACAATGAATCCCGGACCCTAAAGGTCCTAAATCCTTCTTAACCCCTAAACTTCAAGCCCGTAGCCGTAAACCCTAAACCCCTAATTTAAACCCTTAACCCTAAACCCTTAGCCCCTAAAAACTTAACTTCTAGACCCTAAACCCTTAACCTCTAAACACTAAACCCTAAGACTTAGGCTTTCAAACTCTGACGGACAGTGCGAAGTTTCTGGAGTTTTGCAGTTTGAGATCAGGTTTTAGCGGCTTGCGGCCTTTTACAGTCCCCCTTAAGTAGATAGAATATGGTTTAGGGCTCAGGGCTTAGGGTATAGTCCCCTTTACGTAGATAGAATATGGGGTGTATTATTGAGTTCTAAAGGGATAATGGAAAGAAAATTGGAGTTACTATAATTGGTTATATAGCGTATAGTATAGAATATTGGTATAATATACCATATACGTAGCTTTGACACGTTGAGGACTAAGGGGTTTATGGCTGAAGGGTTTAAGGTTTACTGGGTTAGGGTTTAGGGGTTAGGGGTTTAAGTGTCTAGTTTAGGAACCTTGAACCCTGAAACCCAAAACCCTGAAAGCCCTAAAGGGCAGCATCTTTCAAGAGATTTTTTGTCCTTCTCCATGTCAGTTTGGGTGTAGGTTTCGGGTTTCGGACTTTGGGCTGTGGATTTCATAGGATCCTTAAGAGTCCATGTACCCAATAAGTAGGTCCCTTTAAAAGAGATATGGGGATTATGTATGCATAGTATAGGTTTAAGGTTTGGGGCCCGAAGGGTCTTCGTGCCCAACAAATTGGGTCATAGTCATAGGGTTTCATAGGGTTTAATAAGGTTTATATGGGGTTTATAGGGTTGTATGGGATAGTACAGGTTTTGGGCAAGTATATGATTATTGGGTATTTGGACCTTTAGGGGAATTAGGATTTTACTGCGTATTGTTTGAGGTTTAAGCCCCGTATGTCCCTAGGGGCAGCATATGACGGCAGTATGGTTTTCAGTTTATCAGCCGCTTTTAGTCCAAAGCGTATGAATTTTCCCCCTGATATGACGTACCCTCCGTGGTGAAGTTTTAATACGTTGAATGACAGGGTGTGCGGGAAGCCTGGGTGGTTTACTGCAGGGTGGAAAAGGACAACCTACTAGGAGACCCTCCAACTACTCTTCATGCAGGCCTAAATAACCACTAGGATGGATCCTATAGCCCTATGACCTTTAACTGGTCTAGGTTTTGGGGTTAACCCCGCTTAAGGGTATTAGAGGCGTCCTGGAATGGACGATTAATACACTAAACCCTAAACCCTGCACCGCGCATTCACCGCCGCAGGCTGGAACCTTTTCATCTCAGACAGGTAGGAAACCTAAAAGCACATGGGACCTGGGACGCGGTTTGACGCGGTTTAGGGGGAATATGGGGGTTTTGGGGTTTTGGGTTTAGGGTTAGTTTACTTATAGGGATAATGGTATATACAGGGTTATATAGGGATAAAGGAAAAGAAAATGGAAGCTGCTATTTGGGCTTTAGGGTCTAGGGTCTAGGGTTCAGGGTCTACCGTCTCGGGTTTAGGGTGCAATTAGGGCTTTAGGCTTAGGTTTCAGGGTAGCCTTTAGGGCTTGATGGGGGTTTGCGGTTCAGGATGTGGTTTTTGGTTTGGGGCTTTCCTGCAACCCTTGTTACCTACAGCTTCGTAGTAACTACCCTCTATTTACTTGATTAGTAAATATGACCCGTATAGAACTGTAGGTAGCTGGCGTCGCAGGTTGGGATATGGGCAAAAAACAAGCAGCGTTGATCGGCTGAAGCCAAGCCAAGCCTCTAGACATTATGATGGCCAGCATTCTGGGCTTTCTGGGGTTCCCTACTAGGGGAAGCACGCGCGAGTGGCGGACGGTCAGACAGGTCATGGGCAGCTGTGGTGGAAGTTCCTATAACCCTAAACCCTAAGCCCTAAAGCATGTCTTCGCCTTAGGGTGCAGCGAACATAAGTTGGGGCCAAACGGCGGAACTTACGTGGGATGACGCAGCGATTTTTAGAAGCCGGAGTTTGCCGTTCTGTGCCTGCAAGAGCTGAAGCGAACGATTAAAGTAATGGTGCAATGTGCCATCGTTGCTTTCTATACAGGCAATACCGTAATCATGCAGCCCTACGACCCCCTATGCAAGCATGATACAGTCGATTAAACATCCTGTATGATCCTAAGTGCCCAAAACTTCGGGAAGTATGGGAGTTTAGTCTACCGAGACCATGCCGGATTCCTAGCATCCACGGCATGGGCCTTGTATCAGGGCGCCTGGCTGCTTAGGGTGTATGGTTTAGGAAACCCTAGACTCTAATCCCTGGAAGTCTTCTTGATATGGAAGCACCCTAAACCCTAAACCCTAAATTCGACACTCGCCATGGACCCTCGAGATGTCGTTCTTTTTGCGCGGTTTTTTTTAGGGTGTCGGGCTTAGGGTTTGGGGTTACCTAAACCCCGAACCTACGTAAAATGATAGCCCTAAACACCTACAAATAGCCTGAAAGGCCATTATTTTACGTACTTTGGGGGTCCAGGTAGGGTTTAGGGTCCAGGGCTGAGGGTGATCATCCCCTGTTGGGCATCTGAGGTCCAGGCCTGTATCTTGGGTCAATCCTCCATCCAGTAATGGGTAACGCAAAGCACTGTTGTGGGTATGTTGAGGCTTTTTTAGCTCCATGTTTGGGTGCTACTACTCTAGGGGGGAATGACCTCACCTGCATCCGCAGACTTTGCTCAGTATAGTCCTTAAGGATTTAGTGCGCCTTAAGTAGATAGAATATGGCTTTGGGTATATTATAATAAGTTCCGCATATACCCCATATTTCTATCTACTTAAGGGGGAGTATAGTCCTTAATAAAGAGCCCATGTCCATTTAATCAGGAAATGTTGACTGTAGCTCATATCTT
>CAJNIZ010003235.1:3686-24117 GCA_905231905.1 Symbiodinium pilosum | reverse complement strand
TAAACCCTAAACCCGAAACCGGGGCAGAGGGCTTCAACCCGTGGGTTCTGTTAAAACTGCCCAGAAGTGTAGGGCTTACGGGCTTCAAAAACGTTTGGGGATGTGGAGCAGACGTTTGAGGGTTGAGGGTTTAAGGTTTAGGGATTCGGGTTTGAGGTTTAGAGTTGAGGGTTTAGGATTTAGGGTTTTGGGCTTAGGGGAGTTATACTTTCCACAAAAAACAGAAGCCAATCATGAAGCCTGAACAGCGGGGATCTATGCACGCTGTCCCCGAAGAACCCGATATGAGCTAAAGTCTAAACTCCTAGTATCCCCCTTCATAAGCCCTATGTACGGTTTGGGCTTTAAGGTTTAGGGTTAAACTCCAAACTCCCAGGATCCCCCTCAATAAGCCCTATCATGGTCCCCTCTATAATCCGCTATATAACCACCCGCTCAGTAGTTTAGACTACAGTTCATACCAGCCCTGTACTAAAGTTAGAGTGTAGTTTTTCAAGGTCCTCCCTCATCTCCCTATAGGTCCCCCCCAACCTAGCTTTAGTTTAGGGTTTAGGGTGAATCTAGGGTTTAGGATGAGTTTCATGTTGGTTTCGGCAAGAGACGGGTTTGGCTTTCAGGGGTTTGGTCGTGTCCTTGCCAATCGAAAGTGCTGCACCCTAAGCCCTGAACCCTACACCCTAAACCCTAAACCTCGAATCCCTAAACCCTACACCCCACCCTTGTCACTTTGAAACACCTCAGGTTAGCCAAGACATGGCCCCGTGGATTCCCAAAGCTGAACCACCCTGATGAAGATGCCTGGGTTGCTGTTCAGGAACTTAGCTTAAGTTACCATAATTTGGAGAGCCTAATATTTACAATATATCCATAATATGGTAACTTGATCTAAGTTCCCTGACAGCAACCCAGAAGAAGCAGGGTATAGGGTTCAGGGTTAATTCCGACCACCCCTGAATTTTGATCTCATGGTAGTCTAGCCTCCCCGACACAAACGGCCCACTTCAGATCTACAATATAAGATCCGTTGTCGGACGACACTCTCAACCACGAAGCCCTAGACTTGTAACCCCAGATTGGGTTGCTGTCAAGGAAGAATTCAAAATCAAGTCAATATAGGTTATACATGGGATATATAGGGGTATATAAGGTTTAGGCCTTATAAACTTGAATTAAGCTATCAAGGAAGAATTCAAAACTAAGTCAATATAGGCTATACATGGGATATATAGGGGTATATAGGGTTTAGGCCTTATAATCTTGAATTAGGCAATCATGTTATGGATATACAGCAAATCAAAAGGTTTCCTGATTATGGTAACTTAGGCCAGGTTCCTTAACAGCAACCCAGTAGACGCCACACTGGGGATCTTAACCCTTTACCCGAGTTACAACATCTGCAGAAGTTGCTACTCATTCGCGCTAAAAGCCACAAACCTCCTGATTTGTCCTAATGTAGACCCATGGTTGATAAACCCCCTCCTTTTGAGGGCCTAAATATTAGGATCCCTATCATAATCCCTACGAAGGAAGGTCTTTTTAATTCACGGGCCTTGGCTACTGAAGATGACGATTGCGGTTACGAGCTTGGATTGGGCTAAGATTTCAATATGGTAGTTTCCATAACTAGGACGCCAACCTAGACCCCACTATACTACAATCCTTATTAAAGGGACCCCCAGAAAGGTACCCCTAATTTTGGGAAACCCTAATTCCTATAAATCCCTATATAACCCCACTGTCCATTTCATTTTCCATTTTCTTCTCCATTTGATTCCCACCTTAAAGAGGTATTGTAGGCCCAAAGAACCCCCCATGTTTTGGGGAGTCTGCTGTACGAACAATGAAGCTGAGCGAAATGTGTTGGTCAACCAAAAACCTATCTGCCAAGATTAGAGGGTTTAGGGCTTAGGGACAAAGCCGACACTGCGAGACAACTCAACATGACTCATATCGTAGCTTCCCTGGATAGGGGGACGCCAAATTCATTCAATCCTCATTAATATTCTGGGGACCCCCGAAAAGCTGCCCCTAAATTTGGGAAACCCCCGCATGGACCTGTGTCAAAACTTGGACTCTCTCCTATACCCCCCCTCCCCAAATGAAGCAATCTATTGTCTTGGTAAGCCTTTAGATCCCCTTGAAAAATATTAGATACACAGGGTCCTTATGAAACTAGTCAAGGAAAACTTCTGAATACCCCAAACGGCCAACACAGTAGGTGAAGTACGCACATGCGAAAAGGACGCATACAATGCTAAGGAATACTTCCTTGTCCAGTATCCTAGGAAAATAGAACTTAACCTTGTGGGTTTATATAGTGGTTATATCAAAAAAGTACCCCCAAAAACCCCAAACCCCAAACCCTTAACCCTAAACCCTAAACCAGGTTACCCACTGGGCTACTAAGAAACATCCAGAACTGGCAAAGCTTAGTCACCACATCAGGACACATCTTGGCATCCCGGTCCATCTCCTTCGGGGGTTGAGGCTTCAGGGTTTAGAGTTTAGGGTTTAGGGTTTAGAGTTTAGGGTTTAGGGTTTAGGGTTTAGAGTTTAGGGTTTAGGGTTTAGGGTTTAGAGATCTGGGTTTAGGGTTTAGAGTTTAGGGTTTAGGGTTTAGAGTTCTGGGTTCAGGGTTTAGAGTTTAGGGTTTAGGGTCTAGAGTTCTGGGTTCAGGGTTTAGAGTTTAGGGTTCAGGGCTTAGGGTTCAGGGCTTAGGGTTGGGTCTTCATCGTCTTCAGGGAATTCTCTTATTCTTGGGTTTAACGGAAGGCTTCGGCTGTAGCTCAGCGGTTTAAGGCTCAGGGCCGATGGTTTGGGAGTTTAAGGGTTTAGGGTTTTAGGGGTTTAGGGTTTAGGGGTGCAGGGTTTAGGGTTGAGGGTGTAGGGTTTAGGGATCTCCCAACATTGGGGGGGTACCTTTTGGGGGGGTCCCTAGAAATTAGCATTGTAGTGTCTTGGGGTTCTACGTTGGGGGTCCCTGTATTTGGGATCTACCATTGAGGAATGTGGCGAATCGTTGATGCGCTGAGGGTTTAAGGCCTTGGCATTAACTAGCATCCGAAATACTAGCGTCCGTGACAATGGATGGATTGCTTGAATTTATGGTCCCTTGACCCTAAACCCCCAACCCTAAACCACTTCCACCATATCCTACACGGGATACTATGGTGAGAAAATCACTGGTCCTGAACTTTGGGTGCCAGAATATCGTTGGCAAAAGACTCGGCCGCGTCACGAATCGTCTCCTGGAGGGAAAGGTGTGAGAAAGTGAATTCTTTATGGGGGTTTGTAGTGAGAGGATTCTCTCTTTTGTGGGGGCTGGCGGTAACCAGCTAGTGGGTTGGGGTGTAGGCTTTGGGGCTTTGGGTTTAATGATTTTCACACAAGATGGTCTCCACATGAGCTGTGGTCCAGGCTCCTAGTATCCCCATGAATAAACCCTATAATACGCCCCTATATATATATATATATATTGTTTCTCTTATATAACCCCCTTCAAGGAATTAGACCCTAAACCTCAACCCTGAATCCTAGACCCTAAACCCTAAACCCTAGGCCCTATATATTCCCATCTACATAACCACCTTTTAAGGAGTTTAGACTACAGCTAAAACCACCTTTTAAGGAGTTTAGACTACAGCTAAAATAGTTTGGGGGACCGTAAGGACGTCTGTATCATCCAGGTCTTTCCGAGGGTTACGGCTTCCTATCAGAAACCCCACCCCAAGCCTTGGTTTAGGGTTATGGTTTAGGGAACCTGCCCTGGGTGATAAACCTCTGACCCTACAAAAACTAAGCCGGTTCGACCTAAAATCCGAAACCCTACATCTCAAACCAATTGAACCTGAAACACAAAAACCCTAAACCGAAAAACCTGAACCTAAAAACCTATGGGTGAAACCTGAAGGGCTGAAATGGTCGCAGGCTCCAGTTAGTAGGCTCAACATAAGCAATGCCTCGATAAGTCCGTTGACCAAACTTCAGGGGTAACGACTTTGGGGTTCAGGGGTTCAGGGTACCCTAAACCCTAATTGTGGTTAAGGGTTTGGGGTTTGAGAGTTTCGAGGTATAGGGCTAGGGCTGAGGGTCTCGGGCTTAAGGCTTAGGCCAAGGGCTTCGGTTTCGGGTTTAGAGCCTACGATCTAGGGGTTGTAGCCCGCCTTAAGTAAATGGAATATTGCTTTTGGTATGTTTCTTTACCCATGTTTTGTTTACTTACGGGGCGCTATAAAGTTTCTGGCCCAAGGACATTGATCAACTTGGCGTTCGGGAAGTTTGGAGGCTCCTGGGGCTTATTGAGCAACTATATTTGGTAGGTACGCTTTTTCATAGGCCCGTAATCAATCAACCTTTATGCGACAGCCCAGTTCTATGTAGGATATAAACCCAGTTGTAAGTAGTCACCTAGTCCCATGATCCTGCCGGCAGAGCGGTCTCAGGTTTCTAGGGCGAGCGAAGCGGTCGGGAGGACTTATCAGGACTAATTGCACGAGGGGAGCTTCCAATGTACGCATTTATAGTAACTCCCCTGCTGAAATTGTCTTCTGGAGGCCTGTGGTACGTATATAGTACAACAGCTATCCGTTAGCATACGGCCAGACCTATCCTTGGATCCAAACCTTTCAACGACAATCATGGGGCTCAAGGTTTAGGGTTTAGGGCGTAGGGTTTAGGGCTTAGGGTTCAGGGTTTCGGGACCCTACATGCTAAATGCCAGGGCGCGCAGAAAGAATGCAAGCCGTCCGCGTAGCTGATGGCCGTCGAGACGCTACCAACAGTTTCTGATACGTAAAACATGGTAGCCCGAGCTGCCACTGGCATCAGCTACGCTTGCGTGGTCAAAATGGTATTGGGGTCTATATTGGGGTTTAGGTATAGGGGTTATGTATACATATATATATATAGGTTAATGTTGGGATAATGGAGAAGCAAATGGAAAAGAAAATGGAAAAAGAAATGGAAACTGCTATATATGTCGGGCTGCCAGATGGCGCTTAGCGGCTGTGCTATTGCACCGCACCTGGCTGCGACGGCACCGGCAAGTGGCCAAGGTTAGTCGAAATCTTAAAGCGTCCCTGGCACCAGAGCCCCCAACAAGGGGTTTAGGGTCTAGGGTTTAGGGTTTAAGGTTTAGGGTTTAGGGTTTAGGGCTGGAGGCAAAGAGCAATCCAGAGGACAGCGGATCCGCGCACGGGAGAGGCTGAAGGGACCGCCTCTGCTATAGGGTCTTCATATTCTTCTCGATCCACTGCATCATCGCGAAAGGCTCCGACAGAAACGTCAATTCCAGCCCAGCAGTTAGTGAATTCTTGCCCTATGACCTATACATACTGTATATATAGTCTACTGTATCTCCAGAAATCCATGTACATCGAACTGGCCCCTGCATACAATCCCTAGACCAACCCGTCTATGTTCCCAGTTTCCTCTACACTTTCCATCTTCTTTTCTACTCTAACCTAACCCCTCCCAACCCTGGGCCATGAACCCTAAACTCTAAAGGTTTTAGGGTTTACGGTTTAGGATTTAGGGATTAGGGACTGTTTAGGGTCTAGGGTCTAGGGTTTAGGCTTCAGGGCTTAGGGATTAGGGTTTAGGGTTTACGGTTTAGGATTTAGGGCTTAGGAAGTCCTGAGCCCTATCAAAGGTGAATAGGGCCCTGTCATGCCTCAAGCCCCGAAGCTCTCTGTTACGCATGCAGGCATGCAACCTGGCTTTTTCTCAGAACACTAACCGGCCGCAGACCTCCGCTAAGAATTATGAGTTTTGGTTGTTACATAGAGGGTTTACGGTTTAGGGCTTATACTAAGGGGTTATATCAGGGTTGTTTGGATGATAATAATGTTGACGTCATATTAAGAACTACCCCTACATTTATAAAATCCCGAGCCCGGAACACAATTATAACCCCCCCCCCCCACAATTAAGATATTTCGTGACAAGGATTTCAATTAGATTTCCAGTAACTCTAAATAGGCGTTCAAACGTACATTTCAGGCATCATTAAACCGGGGGTCTCCCGGGACGGAGATAGATCAATCGAGGGGGGGAGGGGTGTGTGTATTTAGTAATACGAAGTGAACATTAGCTGAAAAAAGTTTTCGAGGTCCCTATAGAATAAGGTTTAGGGTTTAGGGTCTCACCGCACACCCTTGGATCACTCCTCGTCGCTGGTGAGAACGGTTGATGCTAGCCGCGCCTCTTGTTTCAGATTGAAGGCTTAGGGTTTGCGAGCTTGAGGGCTTGGAGTTCGGGTTTAGGGTTCAGGGTTTAGGATTTAGGGTTTAGAGCTTTAGGGCTTGGAGTTCGGGTTTTTAAGGCTTAGGAACAGGGCTTAAGGTTCCAGGTCTCAGGGCTTAGGGTTTGGGGCTTGGCTAGGTGGCCTAGTATGGTCGTTCCGCAGCCTGCAGGGTTTAGGGTTTAGGGTTTAGGGTGTGGGGTTTAGGGTTTAGGGTTGCTATAGTCGAAACTCCCAGTATCCTCCGTAAGAACCCTCATGATACTTCCCTATATAATCTCCTATAGAGTCTCCCTTTAAGAAGTTTAGACTATAGCTCATATCCCATTTGAATCGCATCTTCCAGAATTTGCTTCGGCCGGCCCCCTTCTTTGAACTCTGCGTGCGACTCCTTTGCGGGCCTAGAATTCCGAACATTAGCACTGCCTCCAAACCCTTCAAGTACTACAGTTTTAGGGTCTAGGGCTTGTTTAGGCAGCTCGGGGTATCAAAGGATGCTTTTAAGGTGCTGCACTGTACAAGTTCAACTGTCACCCTGAACGAGACCCCCCTAACCCTAAACCCTAGACCCTAGCCTAAACGGTAACCTTGACCCTGAACCCCAAACCGTGTGCCATTGGCCGGACACTCTGCATCTCAACCTCTAGAACCATACCTTGAGTCCTGTCTGTTTACGGTTTAGGGTCTAGGGTCTAGGGTTGAGAAGCCGAAAACTTAATCAGTAGGTCATACCGGGAATACCTGCGGCTGTTATCTAGGTGTACTTATCAAGTCCACTGATGTTTCAAGGAATAAGCTTAAATTGTAAACCCTTAAACCCTAAGCCCTAAAACCAAAACCCTAAGACCTTAACCCTTAACCCTAAAGGCTAAACCCTAAACCCTATATATTTGGGGCGAAGAGTAAGCCGTAGGGCGTATGAGCGGAACATGAATTTCGGGCATAAAAACTTACAGGGCTTATGGTTTAGGGTTTAGGATTTGGGGTGTAGGGTTCAGAAATTAGGGTTTAGGGACCTTGTCCATACCTAAGCCCTAACCCATGCATGCCCAAACTCACGACCTGGGCGGTTGAAAATTCTGGCACAAAGAGGCGCAAACTTTAACAGCATGATCCAACACCAAATGCCCAAAAAGCTGGCGTGGCTCTTCGGCCAGCAAGTGCTTCCTGATATTCCACATTGTCATCAAAATTATGGTCCCTTTTTGGGTACCCGAAACTTTAGGTGTCGTATTATAGTAGGGATCCAAAAAGGGACCATAATTTTGAAAACCACCCACATAAACCATAAACAGTAAACGCTAAACCGAAAACCTTAAACTGGGACCCTGAACACCGGCAACAGCTATGACTACCAGTTCGACCTACCACCCCCTTTGCTGCTTTTCAAGGAGCAGAACCTCTGTGGGAGAGTATGGGTGAGACACATAAAACCGAACCCACGGACCCAGAATCCCTAAATTCACAAACCCAGAAGCCCATAAACCCATGAAGCCGTAAACCCTAAACCCATAAACCTATAGGTCCGTAAACCTCAAACCCAAACCATAAACCCATAGGAGAAAACTTGAATAAACCCCCAGCCCTAAACCCTAAATAAGATCTCTTCGGCCTCGCTGAAGCCGCGGAGCTGCCACGCGGGCTTCGGATAGCATCTTGTACGGGTCATTCGTTTCCAGACCGGTTTAGGGTGTAGGAAGTAGGGCTTAGGATCGACAAATGGGCACCACCCCCAACCCCCCCCCCCAAAAAAAGGACTCCATTATTGCAATGGGGTTCCAGTTTTTGGATCTTGAAGCGGGTCTGGGTTTGGGATGCTTGGCGTTTAACTTAAAGCCCAGTACACTTAGGTTTTCGATTTGGACTTATGGGCTTGAGCTTTAGGGTGAACTCGAAGCCAATTGGAATATAATCTTGCGTATGGGTTGATCATAGATGGGGTGTGACGACTCTAGATTTGCGTGGCGGGGCCCGACTTCGGTTAGGGCTGCTTCGCAAGCTAGATTTAGGACTTAGGCAATAGGGTTTAGGGGTACCCTAAACCCTAAACTCTTTACATACCAAACTGGTGTATTTTCGTGTTAGCTAATGAGAAAAAATCTGGACGCGGGACAATAGTATGGGCGATGGATCTTCCAGCAAGACGTGCCAAAATGGGGTGGCCCTCAAAAATATAATGCTTAGGGTGTATTATCAACAGATTATGGAGGCCCCTATAGTGATAGGTTAGGTTTGCGGGCCGTGCAAAAACTACACTTGTATGGCTGTAAAGGGGCTATGTAAAGGAAAATAAACGTTAAGCATGATTTTCAAACCTACCCCTGTTTATGGGACTAAATGGGGACACTTGTGACCAACTGTCACTCATGTACCCACAGGTTGAAGCAGGTGAGCCTCATGAAGTTAAGCCCTCTCAAAAAGGCGGTTTTGTAGTGGCCTGAGTAAATGCAAATATCAACATGAGGTCTGCTTGAGATACCCTACACCCTAACTCTACAAAGAACATAAGTTAGTGATGTTGGTAGTTATTGAGAGGACTATGATAACTTCAACACATAGAAGGTGGTTTGGAGATTATAAATTTCAGAATTCCAAAAGGATTATGAGGGCGCAATGCTCCCAAACACTCAAGATAGTCAGGCAAGCATCTAAAACCAATATTCCAAGCCCCGAAAGATTATGTGAGCTATGGTCTAAACTCCTAGTATACCCCTGAATAACCCCCATAGTAGTCCCCTATATAACCCCTCGCAAGGAGTTCAGACTATAGCTTAGCTCTTGAGAAACTCTCCAGGTAAGTGCCCGACCGTGAAGGAGCAAACGCTGCGGCGCCTCGGAATTATTTGGGTCTCAGGGTTGAGGGAGTAGGGGTTAGGATTTAAGGTTTAGGGTTTCGAGAGTAGGGAGTAGGGGTTAGGATTTGGGTATTCAAGGTGTAGGGTGTAGTTGCAGGGTGGGGTCTTGTTAGTGCCATGATCGTAGCATACACGCCTACGGTTTGGCCAATATTGCTGGAGGTGCATTTGAAGTACATGGTAACTCCGTGAGGAACAAACTATGAGATACCCCATAAACAGGATAATGTATATGAAATTCAAATCCCAACATGAGCCATAGACTAAACTCCGAGTATTCCCCTTAATAGCCTTTATCACATTCCCCTATATACTCCGTTATTACAAAAAAAATTCTTTGAGGAGTTTAGACTCTAGCTCATATGTTCGCATGGGAAGGTCACCATGTTTCATAGGGCAGGGGCGCACCCCTCCTACACCTTCGATGGGTTTAGGGTTTAGGGTTCAGGGCTTAGGCCTTTTACCGCAAGAGGCTGTTTGTTTTGGGGGGGCAGTACTCGACAAAAAGCTACTGCAGAAGCCAACACTATTCGAATGGAGCTTTCGGGTTCGTTCTGCTATAAGCATGACAGGCTGTTATGCTAGTCGTAGAATGTGCCACAGAACCTGAATCCTACTTTAGGGCCTGGGCTTATACTAGGACGGCTAGCCAGTTGTGATATCCGCTAATAAAACCCCGAGCATGACCCCTATATAACCCTATACAACCCCTATAGAACCCTATATAACCCTAATAAAACCCTCCGCACCGCGTGCGCCCCAACCCAAATGCAAAAAACGGGGACTCTGCAAACGCAGATTGCCTTGGAACCCTAGAAACCTGCAGTGGTGTATGGTAATCTCCCTAAATAGGGGCAGCTTAATATAGACCCTTGATATACCATTATTTCCTCCTTCTTAAAAGGAACCCAAACAAAGTACTCCTAACCTTGGGGAAACCCTAAGTCCTAATCCCCAAAGCCTATATAACCCTGTATAACACCTGGGGAAACAAGCGGAGATTGTTGGGGGTCCCGCTGGGGCATGATATTTGGATCATCTTTGACCAAGCCTCAGTCGGGTGCCTAAACCCTAAACCCAAATCCCCTGAACCCGAAACCTAAACCCTAAACCCTTAAACCCTCAACCCATAATGCATACCAAGTTCCAAACTTGCCTAAGATGAGCGTCTTCTGGTGGCAAAACGCAGTACGCTTGTATTCTTCTTATAAAATACCGTCGGCAAACAGACAATCTAATCGTACTCTTTACCCGGGACCAGTATCCCCATCAAAAACAATACTCGCATGTTACTCCCAAAAAAAAAGCATTAATCCTCCAGTAAATTCGGCCAACAATACAGCAACCTATCAAAAGCAAACCCAAAACGACCCCGAACTTTTCATGGCTTTAACCTATACACTGAAAACCTTGGCTACTGACCTTGCGCGATACCAGTCCTCTTGTCATAGGGTGGGGCAGCCTACCCCAGTATACCCTAGTTAACCTTGAACCCCACCCCCCTACCGCTTCGCAGGTTGTGATCGAGAGGCTTCGCACGCCAGCGCTTCGGAGTTCTCTGGCTAAGGCGCGCATGGCTTCTCAGGGAGCGAACAGCACCAGCTACGTAAAAGCTAGGTAGGCATATGGCGAAACACTACATAATGTTCAATGAATAAGAATTCTATTCGTCGTTATAGTACTCAGGAACCATATGATATGATCTGTTCATACCTTGGGCTTCCCCTGCGTAATGGCGTCTAGACCAAGCTGATTCAAGTGGGTTTGGTCTTGGCAGCACCTTGTACCATAAGTGCAGGTTGAAGTGCAGGCCACAGATGCTACTGTAGGAGGCCTAAGTAATTAGAAGGACGTGGTAAAATGTACAATCTTGAAGACCATTTTCTTGGGGTTAGACTACAGAGTAGAGAAAGATTGCGTGGGAGTCGAGATTTCTACATGAGCACATCATATAAACGGCCATGCGATCCAAGTTTTCATGGCGTTTTCCATGTTCTTTTCCATATGATTCTCAAGTATTGAAAAGTGCTCACGGTGCTAGATTGTCCGTAGACCCTCAACCCTATTCAGGGTTCTTCCCTAAACGAATGTTGGAGCACAAGATTGTTTTTCTGAATACTTCTTAACAGCTCTAAGTGCTTCTAAATGCTGCTTAATGCTTTCACATCACTATCCCACTCGTCGTATCTGCTTGGAAACTCCGGCAAGAGCTCGTAACACCCCAGGAATGGCAGCTGCAATGTCTAATGTTCAAAACCCTAGACCCCAAACCCTGAACCTTTGGGGTTTAGGCTTTAGGATTTCGGGCAACCGACTTGGAAAGTGTGGAATGCAGAAAACTGTTGCGCGGAGTCTCTAGGATGGGGTTTAAGGTGCCCACTACGTGATTTAGGATAAAGTTCTATTGGGTAACATAATAGGGACTCGTCTCTAGCAAATACTTGCTGGAAAGGAACCGTTTGGCTTTTGAGAACCTCGCAGTTATCATAACGAGGTAACCAGAAAAGTGACACCAACACGCGCAGCAGCTTCCATACCTGTAGGCTTTCGTGAGCTTGAAACGCAAACTCTAAGCCACAGATACCAACATAAACCGTAAACCCTAGACCTGACGGCCAGCTGAGCAAACATAAGCTGTTTCAACCTATGTGAGTAAAATGATGCACCATGTCGACCCAATCGAGAAGGCTTCGACGGCTTTTTCAAGGCAACTCGTTGCGAATGAATCTGACCTTTACAGAACTCGTTTCACAAAGCTACGACCATGCCTGACCCAACTGTACGACAAAAAACTTGTGACAACAGGAACTTCACCAGGACGTTGCAAGTCATCTGGCCTAGAACCAACCATTCTGCAATGGGTTGTTGTGGCTACAGAGCCTCTCTGCATGGATGGCATGATGTGAGCGTGCTTCCGTGACAAGCCGCAAACGGCGAAATCAGAGAGGCCAATGCGCGGACATGAAGGAAAATATCAGGAACATTGCGTTTGAACCCCTCATGATTTAGGGCATACTGTAGGCACCTAAGAAACTACCAATATCACCTTGAATTCAATTTGAAGTACTCCATCGTAGAATCGTACAGGCAGTATGGGACCACAATACGGATAGTATTTAGGCTTCGATGTTGGTCCTCATTCCCGCGGCATGAGGCCCGGAAATCCGAGACCCTCAATCTTCGCTCTAAACGAACCTTCTCTGGCGCGGTTTAGGGGTTTAGGGGTTTAGGGTTAAAACCCAAATCCCAAACGATTGACCTTAAGCCCCCCACCTAATGCATCCCCTCTTCGGGCAGACTTTGGGCTCCCGAAGAAAAAATCGCTCATTATGACCCAGAGGGTCCATGTACCCAATAATTGGGTATTTGGGTTTGGGATAATAGTAATTCTAGTATAGGTTTTGGGTAAGTATATGATTATTGGGTACTTGGACCCTTAGGGAGAGTGAGCGTCTCTTCCACAGTCCCCTCACTGAGCCCTCAAGGGAGCACAGCGAAAAGTTCTGCCTGTTCTGGAGGACCCGAAGGCCCAGAATGGAGAACCGCTGGAACAGATCATGGTTTGGGTTTAGGATGGTTTAGGGTTTAGGGTTTAGGGTTTAGGGCGAAGGCTGGGATACACTTGGACCTTATAAGGGGCCATCTTGGGCAATAAGCGGATTTTGTTACCCCAGCATCCATTGAGGTCTCCAGGACTTCCATACGACGACTACAGGGTCCTCATTCTAAGGGTAGATGTTGTTTAAATTCCGTTGTTGTCCCAGAAAACAATGCACACCTTGCAAGAGCATGTTAAGGTAGGGGTTGACAACTGTACTGTCGTATGTGTAGAATGCTACTATGCTACAACATAACAAGTATACAGAAATGGCAACACAGCTTTTACACATGGCAAGAAACGGAAGCGGGCCCATAGTGAAAGCCCAATTCTTCAAGCTTCTACCCTAAACCCTAAATCCCTGAACCCTAAACCCCTGAACCAAAACCCTACACCCTAAACTCTATCAAGACTACCCCATGTTACTGTGTCCATAGGGATCATCTGATTGATGTTGCGGAGGTCAACGGAGACCTAAACCCTAAATCCTAAATAGTGGTTTCCGTTTTGTTTTCCATTATACATATACAACCCTGGCTTACCCTTTATTTTCCCTATATTATCCAAAGAATACCCACCTTAACGACAGGGAAGGGATTACCGATGTGTGCTCGGCTGCAGTAAAGGTTTCTCCTCATTGGAATGAGCCATAGCCTAAACTTCTCTTAAAGGTTTACTAAGGGAAAATATCATCTAAACTCCTTACAGGGGGCTAAATAAAGTTGAATACGGGACTATATAGGGCTTGGGGTTTAGGATTTAGGATCTAAACTCCTTAAAGGAGGTGATATAGAGTTATCTATATGGGAATATTATAGGGCTTACTTGTAAATGGGGATACTGGGCCGCTGGCACTTCTGGTCCTCAAAGCCCAAGTCCAAGATATGATTTTAAGGTCAGGGGTTTAAGGCTTAGGGGCTTAGGGGTTTAAGGTGTAGGTCTGCGGCGGATTTTATCTAAAAACTCTTATACCCAGACTCTCAACCCCCAAAAGGGAATCCCACAATACCTTCCTTACCTAGGGCAAGCAAGGAATGAACAGCGGATCCTTATAGTAGTCACTTTAGGGTTTAGGGTTATATGGGGTTAAATAGGGTTTATATTGCAACAATGGAAAACAAAATGGAAACCACCATTTAGGGTTTAGGGTTTAGGGGTTCATGTAGACCCATGATTGATAAGCCCACTCCTAAACCCTAAACCCTAAACCCTAAAATTAGGATCCCTATTACAACCCCTAATAAGGGGAGGGGGTTTATTAGTCAGTTCATTCCAGGGATCCCTCCTGCTCCCTCAGAATTGCCTAGGGTTTAGGGTTTAGGGTTTAGGGTTTAGGGCATTGGTTACAACAAGTTTCCCCCTTAGACAAACCTCACAGGATGACTGTCTTTTAGAAATTGCCAAGCTGTAAATCCTGAATCCTAGGCTCTAAACCCCAAGTGGCAGCCTTAATGTAGGGGCCTCGACACTTACCAGTAGCACGGTCTTAGATTCCTTGTATAGGTAAGGCAAAAGGTAGCTGAAACAGACCTCCAACTTATATGGGTAGCTATTTAACTAAGCCCGTACCGTACATAGTCCCTCATGTAACCGCAGTTTCCATGTCATGGTCCCTTTGCTCTTCCGTGTGATTCTCCAGTTTGAAGGTTCGGGCCTAAACCCTAGCCCAAAATTACTAAACCCTAAACCCTAAACCCTAAACTCCTCCTAGGCTTCCACAGTAGGGTGGTTTTCGCGCGCCTGGAAACATGACAATGACGCCTCTAAATCACCTGGCACGGGTGAATGGTTGGGTCATTCTCCCTTACACTAACAGTTGCCACAACTTAGGGTTTAGGGCTTAGGGTTTTAGGGTTTATAGGCGCTTTACTATCTTAATTCAACCCTTTCAAGGGCAGCTGCTGTAAGGTGGAATGACCCAAGTCAATGGGGGGGTTCTCGAAGGAGAGGGGCTTGCAGACTCCAGGGACACAAAAGGATTAATGTAGACCCATGATTAATAAAACCCTCCATTAAGGCCCTTACTATTAGGATCCCTACTATGAACCCTAAACCCTAAAAACCCTAAATCATGGGTCTGGGTTACAAAAGGATTCTTGAGGCTCCCATCAGCTGTCCTGTGCGGTTTAGGGTGAAGCGTTTAGCGTGCGGATTAGACTGAGAAACTCTACATGATCCATGAGTAGTTATTAGCTATGTATGCCTCAAAACCCCTAAACATAAAACCCTAATCCCTAAACATAAACCCTAAACCCTAAAACATCTTGGTGTCGAAACCCGACGAGGTGAACCGCCAACTGTCCGGACCCAAGACAGGAATTTTGGCTTCAGGGCGCATGAAGCCGTAAACCCCACACCAGGTTCTGGGTTTAGTGTTTAGGTTGGGTCATTCCCCCTTACAGTCTCTGCTACCACAATGGGTTGTAGGAGTTCTAAGAACCCCCTTAATAAGGCCCCTTAGAGACAGTTACTGGGAGAGGGAATGCCCCAAGGTTTAGGGTTCTGGGAATGCACCTTACGGTTGGATATCTCTGGGAAGGGTACGGTAGGTGTGTGCTGGAAGGCAACCAGTTCTGCTGAAGAGTGGGAGTACCTAGCGGCTGGACACGTGCAGGCAACCCTAAAAAATCAACAATCTTGAACTTGGGGAGCCCTAGAAACTTTCTGAGACCACGATCTTGAATCCTAACACCTTGAGTCGCATACCCTCATTGCCCAGCCGTATAGCCGCAGATGCTAAAACCCCTCGAGCCCACGCACACTAACACTTTAGGGCCCTAATTCTGAAGGCCGTCCACACAAGCCCCCCAAGACACCTTAGAACACTAAAAGCAACTCAGATACACAAAGCTCTGGCAGCCCGGAACCCTATAGTCCCCCTTAAGTAGATAGAATACGACTTGGGGTGTATTAAAAAAGGATCCACATATACAAAATATTCGATCTACTCAAGCGGGATTATACACCCTAAAACATCACATTGTCTTTTTCGTGCGACTCATGGAGACTGAAGAATCGAGCATATCAAACTTGGAGACCCCTAACCCTAAACCCTACCTAATCCCCAAAAGTATGTAAAATAATAGCCCTAAACTCCGAAAAAAACAACACCAATGGCTATAATTCTACATACTTTTGGGGCCCAGGTAACCCTAAACCCTAAACCAAAAACCCAAAACCCAGAGCCAAGGTCAGGAGCCGTAATCCCCTCCCCCGAAAATTCAACCCCCTACCCACCCTAATACCCAATACTCCCACCTTGTCAAAATTATGGTCCCTTTTTGGGTACCCTAAGTATTAGGTGCCGTACTATAATAGGGATCCAAAACAGGACCATAATCTTGACAACCACCCATATGAATATATACGAAATCATGAGAGTACTTAATATTAGTGGGGTGGGGGGGGGGGGTGAATACTAGGGGGAGGGGATTGCTCCTAACACCCAATATCAACCGTAGGCTTACACACCCAACACCTTCCGATTTTCAATCTTACCTGGACCCTAGCATATGTAGAGTTATAACCCTGTTGGCTGTTTTTAAAGGTTTAGGGCCATTTTTTCACATGCTTTTCGGGTTTAAGTACATATTCAGCTAGGCTTTCAACACAAACCCTAGAGAAACTCCCACGCATCTACATCATCTCTTCGTATCCCTATATAACCCCTTTCTTTCCATATATATATATATACCTATGTGTGTGTATATATATATATACGTATATGTGTACGTATATCTGTATCTATGTCTATATGCATATGTATATGTATACGTATATCCATATGTATATGCATATGCATATGTATGTGTATGTGTGTATATGTGGGCAAATAAGTACATGTATATCCCTCTGCCACACTTTAAAGGGAATCACAGCGTAACCCCAAACTCAAAGCCCAAAGCCCGAAACCCTAAGTCCTAAAATCTTAATCCTAAACCCCTACACCAAAAACCCCGAACCCTCCCAAACAGAAATCCCTGCAACCCTAGATTACCTTCATGCGCCAATCGAACCCTTTTTTCCAATGGATGTTCCCAGGACACCCTTCGTTTAGAAACCAATCCTAAACCCCATACCCCACCCTAAACCCTAAACCCTATACCCTCAATCCCTGAACCCTGAAACCCTAAACCCTCAATCCCTAAATCCTAAATCCCTATATCCCTAAAAGCCTAAACCCTATATTCTGCACCCTAAACCCTAGACCCTGAACCCTAAAAACCCTAAATCCCAAACCTTAAAACCCTACACCTCAAACCCTAAGCCCTAAGCCCTCTATCTAAAAACCCTAAAAACCCGAAGCGCCTTGCTCCCTAAACCCTAAACCCTAAGTAGTAGCTTCCATCTTCTTTGCCATAATCCCTTTATCCCTACTTATAACCCTATGTAACCCTAAGCGCCTTGCTTCAATAGCTCCTGGCCCTTGGCTCGCAGCTGCTGCGGATCCATTCGGAGTGCAGCGGAGCTGAAATTAGTTGAGGTGGAAATCTTAGATTGGCTTTAGGGGTTGAGGGTTTAGGGGTTGAGGGTTTAGGGTCTAGAGAGTTTTGGGTTTAGAGTTTAGGGTTTAGGGTCTAGGGAGTTTTGAGTTTAGGGTTTAGGATTTAGGGCTTAGAGTTTAGGGTTTAGGGTGAAGGGCTAGAGTTTAGGGTTTGAAGTTTAGAATTTGGGTATGATGGTTAGGAGTTGAGGGTTGATGGAAAGCTTAGGTTGGGGCCCCTTCCAAGGGGACATAGGGACTTGAAAGGAATACACAGGTTTAGGCTTTAGGAGTTTAGGGTTTAGGGTGTAGGAGTTTAGAGGCTTAGGATTTTGGGCGTCCCAAGTAATCTGAAAAGGCATCTCATGCTTTGGGGCTGAAATTTTGAGACAATGTCGAATCAAGTACCATGTTTGCAGGGGCATGAGCGAGCTTAGATGTCTTAACACGTACCTGCAACCCCAAAGTAGGAAAACTCATATCCCCAAACCCTAAACCCTAATATCCCCAAACCCTAGTATCCTCAAACCCATACACTACTTTCCTATGGCCCCCATATAAACCGTGTACACCCCGCACCCTAAAACTTCCCCCACCACTAACAGTCTAAACTCGGGGTCATATTAAGGGCTCTCTATAAGTATATTCGAAATCTGATCCAACTCTTAATGTGTAGGGATGTATCCAAGCTGAACCCTAAGCCCTAAACCCTGAGCCCTAAACCCTGAACCCTAAGCCCTAAATCCTAAACCCTAATCCCCAAGCGTATTCTTGGTGTCCAACTAGCGCTCAGAGTTTATACTCACTCCAGGGCCTTGAGCTTTGTTAGGTTTTCAGGCAAAGGTTTGGGTCCCAAATGATAATGGTTGAGGGTTTAGGGTTTAGGGCTTTAAAAGAACAACTATATGATGAGAATGCGAATAACTCTTAGAAGAATCAATAGTCATAGTAGCAATTCCAGTAGTGTTTATAGTAATTTCAAGAAGATAAGGTTTGGGATTTAGGTTGAAGGCTTAGGGCAGGGTTACGCAGCGAGGTTGATAGTTCCGTACTACAGCAATATGATTTGTAGCAAGCTGCCGCAGTGGAGGGATTCTTGTAATGACCTATTACCTACAGCCTACGAGATTTACCAACTCTAAACCCTAAACCCTGAGTAATTGACAGCACCTCGAGTTGCACTATTTGCTATTACTGCTCCATGCTGTAGCAGGAACAATAACAACAGCAACAAATAAGCACAAGGCTGCTCCTTTATCCTCAATAGTACCGTAGTACCCTAAACCCTGAACACTAAACCCTACAGCAATTTCCAATGTATGCAGAAGACTCAACTTTTGGGACGTTCTACGGGTTTTGCGGGTTTAGGGTTTAGGGTGTAGGGCGTAGGGTGTAGGGTTTCGGGTATTTTTGCTAACTTTTCAAGTCATGGTAGGAGTCAGGTTTGAATCTTTTACTTCCGGAATCTTTTCATCCTGTGCAATTTTGTCGAATCCTGGGGACACCAAGAATAATAAAGGGATTTTGTTAACCCCAACCCACCCCCCCTCCAAGACCCTATGACTATCCTATGATAGTCATAGGGCCATAGTTCTGAGGGTTGGGACTACCAACCCCTAAACACTACGTACACCCTTAACCTTGCCCAGAGGGTCCATATATACAACCATTAAGGAATTAGGCCCCAAAATACCATACTATAGAAGGAATTATGGGTCCCAATTCCCTAATGGATGTATGTGGGGACCCTCTGGAACCCTAAACCCTAAACCTTGGTAAAGAAATGGCATCCGCCTTCAAGGCACGGGCTGTTGTCAGTTTGCCGAAGCTCACAAGCTCTGCTGAAACCCCCCCACTTCTCAGATGTAGGGTTTATGGCTGAGGGTTTAAGGTTTAGGGTTTAGGGTTTAGGGTCTGGGTTAAGAGGACCCTCAACCGTGTAATAGTGACTCTAAGGGATAAGAAAGACTATATTAGGGTCCTAATATATTCCTAATATCCCACTATTACAGGGTGGGGGTCCTCCTAAGGTCTGGGGTTTAGGGTTAGGGTTCCCCCTATTTATTGTAAGGAACACAAAATTGCCCTTCCAAAGGATCAAAGTTGTTTGTGGCGTGTATGCAGACTCGTTGCACACTAAACCCTAAGCCCCTAAAACCAAAACCTCAAACCTAAAAACCCCTAATCCCTTCACTCTAAAGCCTAAATCTCACGGTAAGATCCGACATCCACAGGGTCGTCGGATGACTCTTTGCACAACATCCCTACAGTAGTCGCCCTGCAACGCTAAACCTCAAAGTGAGAAACCCGAAGCCACAAACCCTCCACACCTTGGGTCCTGCCCTGATCCCCTGACTTTAGGGGTTTCTAGGGTTTAGGGTTTAGGGTTGTCTTTCATATAGGGTTTAGGGTTTAGGGTTTAAGGTTTATATATTGAGCAGTTTTCTAATTGCAGGCATTGGGGTAGGGATTACTAGGTGTGATCCACCTGTTGCTGCGTGGGGGAAGTAAGCCAACCGAAATCTCTCGAAGCCCTGGACCCTGCTGTTGATACTAAACATCCTGCATGACCTAACCCCAAACCCTAAATCCTAAACCCCTAAACCATAGTGTAAGCATTCCCAGGGTACTTAAAGTCATGCAGGAGTTTTAGTATCCACCGTAGCTTTTGTTGGACTGCCAATGCTGCCCCGCCAGAGTTTCCTGGAAAAAAACGCGCCGTGCAAAGGTCGAAGCAGTAAAGGGCGGCTCTCAGGGGCTCTATGGGTGGTTGTCGAGAATTATGGTCCTTTTATGGATCCCTTTTTATAGTACAGCACCTAATATTTAGGGTACCCAAAAGGGACCATAATTTTGACAACCACCCCTATGGCAGTAGGTAAGGTTGAGGGCTTAGGGTTTAGGGATGAAGGTGCAGGGTTTGGACGGATTAGGGTTCTAAAGGGTGGAGGGTTGAACCCTAAGTCCTAAACCCGAAGCCCTAAATCCTAAACCCTTAAATTAACCCTAAATCCTAAAACCCGCAGCCCTAAACCCTAGATCCTTAATCCTAAACCCTGTCAGGGTTTGGGTTTCAAGGCTTAGGCGTTGTACTGTGGGCCAAAATCTAAACTCCTAGTACTTCCCTTAATAACTCCTAGAATGGTCCCCTATAAAATCCTCTCTATAACCCCCCTTTGAGGAGTTTAGACCTTACCCCCAACCCTAGACCCTAATCTCTAGACCCTAAACCCTATATGAGCTGGCGTCAAAAT
>CAJNIZ010003234.1:411-24117 GCA_905231905.1 Symbiodinium pilosum | reverse complement strand
CAGGTGGTTGCATGGAGCTCCTGCGGATGAACTATGGGCGGGAGTAAAATTAATATTAGTATTACTCTTATTACTATTATTACTATTATTACTAGTATTACTATTACTACTATTACTACTATTACTATTATTACTCTTCTTACTATTATTACTACTATTACTAGAATGCGTAACGGAATGAGGAATACCCTAAACCCGAAACCCTAGATAGATTTCAATTATCGAAATATAATCCCAATAAAATCCTAACATTGCCTGAGGATTGCGCTAGGCTTTCGTACAAACACTTGTCGATATCACAGCTGAGATACGGCGACCGGTAGCCTGTCTTCTAAAAGATGGCGCGCCGAGGGGGGAGGGTAAATGTGAAAGCCCCGGCGAACTAAGAGGGTTTAGGGTTTGGGGCCGAAACCCTGGCTGCTCCCAGAAGTGAAGTTTTTGAACATGTCTGCAGGCCATAACTCTTGATACATCAAGGAACGTACGAAAGCGGTCACTTCATGCCAAATCCCATGAATTTGTAGCCAATCCGTTTCTGAGTTTGTCAAACATGTGCGATCTGTTTTACTTGAAGACCCCTGATCTCAGCACATCCCTCATATTGCAGCATCTTTCGGAATGCGGGAAAGGTGGTCTACCCGCATGAAAACCCTGGGCCCTAAATCTTGAACGCTAAACCCTTCACTCCTACACCTCTCAACTCTCAACCCTATCCCTGAACCCCAAACCTTAAAGCCTAAACCCTAACCCCTGGAAGCCCTGAACCTCAGACCCTGCCCGCAACCCTAAACCCCAAACTCTAGAACCCCTCAACCCTGAACACTAAACCTTGACACCCCTCAACCTAAACCCTGAAACCCCCCCTAAACCCTGAAACCCCATGAACCCTGAACCCCAAACTCTAGAACCTCTCAACCCTAAAACCCTGAAACCCCATCAACCCTAAACCCTAAACCCTAAACCCCTAATCCCCTAATCCCCTAAGCCTGAACCCTAAACCCTGGACCCTAAACCCCTAAATCCTGAACCCTGGAATGATTCCCTGTATGCTGAGGCAGCAGCTCGGCTCCAAGACCCCCCGGGGGCGGCGAACACCTCGGCGGAGAAACTCCAAGAATGCCGGTTTTAGGGTAGAGTTGAGGATTTAAGGGTTTAGGAATCAGGGTTTAGGGTTTAGGAATCAGGGTTTAGGGTTTAGGATTTGGGGTTTAGGGTCTAGGGTTTGGGGTTTAGGGTTTAGGGTCTGGGAATTCTGTAGGGAGTATAAGGATGCTATAGGGTGTATGAGGATGCAAAATGTTTATGGGGATTCTATAGGGTTGGTTTATAAGGATTCTATAGATTTTCTGGAGATCATAGAGGGATTCTACAAAGGGATCATGTGGGGAATATACATGGTTCAGATCAGGGCTATACGGTTTAGATCAGGGCTACATAGAGTCATTTAGGGGTTTAGTGATCAAATAAGACATAAAATGGAACACTACATGAAAACTGGGATGCTACACGGTCCAAGGGGTAGGTAAATATGTTACCACACAGTAATCTTATATCGTAATTGTCAGATACCATAAGATATTACCTCATAATAATTTGGGTGCTCCCTACCTAGCTTCCCTGTTGGTTACATACAAGCTATAGACTAAACTCCTTAGAGAGGGCTTTAGAAAGGATTGTATAGGGGACTACGATAGAGACTAGGGGGGAGACAAGGAGTTTAGACTATAGCTCAAATGATTAGATGTGACGGATTACATGACGGTCGCACAAGCAGAAGAAATTGAATTTCTGGGTGCTCAGTTTAGAAAAGTCTCTGGCCCAGCGACCCCAAACCCGGAAGCGTCAACTGACAGTAAGAATGTATAGCCACTTGCATGCGGAGTGCAGTGCCATGTCATGGGGTCATTTAAAGGAAAGGATACTCTCGGGGCCTTTGCCAATTAATGAAACAACAGTAAATTCCCCGTGTCTTGCATGGCTTGACAATCCTTGCTTTTGTTAACCTGGCTAGGTTTTCCCGGACAGTTTGGGTTCTGCCATGCAAATGAATTAGATAGCTACCGCAGAAAGACTGTGAAAAACATCAGGAACAGAAAATTGTAAATTACTATTATTACTATTATTACGATTAGTATAACTAGTATTACTACTATTGTTATCATTACTATTATAATTCTATCTGAGCCGAGGTAGCAGCCGTACTCTTACTCTTGGCAACCATCAAACCATCACTGACCCAGAAAGGTTTGCCCTCTTCACTGCAAGCATGTGTACTACAGGGGCCAAAATAATTAGCAACAGACCATAATTATATAAGGAATATGGAACCATCATATCGGTAATTATTTATCCCCCTACAGTACTGCCAGATGATCAATGTCTGCATATTGTTGCATGATGGCCTCTGCGATTCTTTTGCGTGGCGGAGATCAGAGAAGCGCATGGTGCTCTTTCCACCTGCGCAAGCCTGCGTAACTAAACAAATGGGAACTTGGAAACACGCGCCGCCCTTCCCGGCCGCATGAAATCGGCGGAGAGAGACACGCAGCAGAAGAGGTGGAGTTTGAACTCCCTCCAACCGTGGCAATGAGTCACACCATGGGTCCTCTTGCACAGAAGGAGACCCTCCGAGTTCTGCAGATTTTCGTAGTACAGCTGGATAAGCCACAGTCCTTGATGGGAAATCCGGGCCTTGTAAGGGTCTTAAGCATCAGAGCTGCTTTGAGCATTTACACACCTCAAGGACAACTGGGGGCTTCCAGATACTACAGCCCTTGTTATAAAGAATCCTACAAATTTCCGTAAGTTTCGGAAACTTGAAGATGGAAATTATAGCTGGGAATCATACGGGGATTACGGGGGTGTGCATGATGATGTTGCGGTACTCCTTCTTGGCACCACCGGGCATCCAAATTCTGGTACCCCGGGGAGAGGAGACAGCTGGAGAGGCTCTCGGGTGCCTCTTGCCATATCAGCTATAATGCAGAAGATGTATGGTTGGTTTAAGGTTTAGGGTTTAGGGTTTGGGGGCATGTGGAAAAGAGGGATGAGGGATAGCTTTTACAATGTTGAGACTTAATCAACTGCAGGAGGATTTAAGGGGACTTGGTCACATGGACCCTGCATCCTCCCTGGGAGACATGCCCCGCACCCGTCGTTGATCCAAAGGTAGGGTTTAGGGTTTTAGGGTTTAGGGTTTAGGGGTTTAGGGTTCAGGAGTCCAGGGTTTGGGGTTTGGGGTTTAGGGTTTTAGGGTTTTAGGGTTTAGGCCTAGTCCTGTTTTGGAAGCCCGCAACCCCAATCACTCTGATGCCCGAACACCGTCACAGTAGTTTGTAGCTCTCATACTTCTAAACCTTTGAGCCTGATACCGCTAATCACTATAAGCGGCCACTTCCTCCCCCTGGTGTTAGATACACCCTACCAACCAACCTGTTAATATCTAATACTCCGAATATTCCCTAAATTCCTAAGTTGCCACAAATTATAGTCGCTTCCATGTTCTTTTCCCTTATCCCCATATAACCCCAATATATACCCTATAATCCCTATAAAACCCCTTTCTAATCACTTTGGAATCCCCCTAAACCCTAAACCCTAATCACTTAGGAATCCATTTCCTGATGGAAAGGTCTTTACAACTCGGATCGCTCGGGCCGGCTAGGCGGCGATTCGGTCCGTTTGGCCTCAAGGCTTCAGGCTTAGGAGTGGGATTCAGGGGTTTAGGGTTCAGGGGTTTTAGGGCTTAGGGGTTTAGGGTTTGGGGTTTAGGGTTCAGGGTTTTAGGGTTTAGAGTTTAGAGTTTAGGGTTTAGGCTTTAGGGCTTGAGGACAAAAATAGTAATAATAATAAGAAGAAGAATACCACTTATAGGTCGTCTGGTAGACGTGCGAGTAGCTTTGTGGTCGGTACAAGTAGCAGTAATGATAACGGACAAGAACATGGAAGCTACTGTGGAGGTTATGGTTGAATGAAGGAACGGAAAAGAAACTGGAAACCGCTGTAGGGACAGGGATTTTTTAAGAGAGGCTTCTATAGGGATCCATTCCTCCATTGTGGATATGGTAGTGGTAATACTTATGGTAGTTACAGCCATAGCACTTGTAATAGCGGTAATAACACTGATGGTTGCAATCGTAAGAAAAAGAATGACATTCACGATCATAACAATAAGAATAAGAATAGCAAGAATAAGAATACTAACAATAGTTATGGTGGTGATAGTTCGTACAACTTGGGAGTAATCGTAACAGTCATCATAAGAGTAAGAGTGACAGTTATGAGCAATTGTAGTAGCAATAGTAAAAACAATTATAGTACTTGTGACAATACATTACTGTGGGGGTCTAGGGCATAGTCTTTGGGGCTTTTGGGCATAGAGGCTTAGGGGTTTCGGGCTTAGGCCGTTTAGGGCTTGGGTGTTCAGGGGTCTAGCGTTTTGAACTTTAAGGGTTTAGAGGCCTGCGGGCTGAGGTTAAAGGGTTTTAGTCCAGTTTGAAGGCACATACATGTTCATCTTTGTCGGGGAACGCTGGCCAGGGCCTGTACAAACGTCCATTGGAAGGAAATTTGGAGATGCTGGATGCTTCAGTGGGGCTCAGGGCTCGGGCGAAAAAAAGGGTGGGTTTCCCAAAATTAGGGGAACCTACTATAATGGAGAATCAAATGGAAAAGAAAATGGAAAATGAAATGGAAACTGGGATTATATAGGGGATCGGTTTACTTTTTGCAGCAGATCTGCGCGGATCTTCTTCTCTACCTTCTTCACCACGGCACCTGCAGAAGGCTTCTCCGACACTTATATTGACATTGATGCTAGCCGGGAATATCTGTGCGGTATCCTTCGGGTCATTCCCGCTTGCAGTAACAGCTGCCACAATGGAGAATAGGAGTTATAGTAGCCCCTTAGTACCACCCTCCTTGAAGGACAGGTTTTTTGGGACGGGGGAATGACTTAAGGTATCATCAGAAAGGTGGATGAAGACCTACTAAAGGTTTGTGCCATCCTGTTTCTCAGGTTTAGGGTATAGGGTTTAGGGGTTTGGGGTTTAGGGCAGTCAGTTGTCCTAATGATCCTCCCAAAAACTCTGAAAGCCACCCGAAGCCTTAAGCCCTAAAAAACCTGCTGTACGCTTGTACAACCCCTACTGCTTGTCTCAAAAAATGCGGTTTCCTCTGAGAGGCCCCCAAAATAAAGAAACAAGATTTGTTGAGGCTTCCTCGAAATCTGTTTGCGTTTCCTGCATGAAACTACATGAAAAGACAAGCCACTGAACCTAAGGCTCGGAAGAAAAGGGCCACATTCGTGGTGCAAATTCAGAAAATGTGCCGTTTGTTCCTGTTTCAACAAGATTTGCGTAACAACTGCCCACAGTACTCTCGCACCCGCCCAGGAAAGATCTGTACCTCAAGCAAGCACCCAGGGCAGTCGGAACGTAAAACAAAAAAAGAAATAGATATGCGGAATCCGTCCTGAAATGACCATCAAGAGCAACAAAGTCGCAACCTTCACAAAGCAGTTTTGGAGCAGCAGTTAAGAAAGGCCAAAACACAAGCATACAACAAACCTCAGTTGAAATTATTACAGAGGCTGCCACCTGGAACAGATGGGCGTGCCTAAAAGGCCATCTACATGCCTCAGCATCTCCATTTCCAGGCCCTATATATAAATCCTTTAGGGTTTAGGGTTTGTGGTTCAGGGTTTACGGGTTTAGGATTGAGGGTATGAGGCTTAGGGTTGAGGTCTTAAGATTTTTCCATGGCCCTAACATCCTGGAAGAGCATTTGTAAAAGTGAAGACTACTTCAGAAAGGGGCCAAATCAACCCAGCCTCACAATAAATGGGGGGAGGGGTCTGAGGTCATAAAGGAAATTGCTATAAGGAATATGGGAAATTAGGCTGCTACAACGAAAGCTGTATAAATGAATCTATCAGCACTCTTAATATGATTCCGGATAGCCACTATTGCGTGGCTGCTTAGTGTTTCTCTTTCTATAATGTTGTTTTTTCTAGAGGGGGCTTACATGCAAGTGTCTAAAGCAAATATGATTTATGACGCGATTTGTTGACACTACTTGATTAATGAGGTACTTCAATTAGAAACGGGCTTGCTTTGATAATTGGAATTACAGGGAGCCGTTCGAATTCTGTAAATAAGAAAAATCCTCTAGAATACGCACTTTCGCACCATCAATGTTCCTAAACACTATAAACCCCAAGCCCTGGATCATGAGGATCCTCAACTGCGAGGGGACAGGCACCTGTGCCATCGTCCTCCCAGTCGAAGTCAGCAGGGCCTCCCGGTCCCTCAGCTGAGCATGTTAAACTGAGCGTCTCGGACTGAGGACTTAGGGTTTAAGGTTCCCCAGCCACCATGCACACGCTACCGCCCCCCAAGATTCTCCCGCAATTAAGCTCATTCAAGGCTAGCTTACGCTGATGAAAGGGGAACCTTGAGCAATGTGGTGTAGGAGTCAGTTGGACCACCCACCCAGCAATAGTGACTATTAGGGATAATGGTGATTATATTGAGGTCCTCTAGTATTCATATGATACCACTATTACAGGGTGGGGGGGTCCTGGAGATTCATTACAAAAATCCATGCGATGTTCCCTCGCAAGATTGTCGCAAGGAAGCCTTCTTGTATTGCCTAGCTCTTTCCAATCCTGAATCACATCCCACATCCCACAGGGTTTAGGTTATGGGTTAAGGGTTTAGGGTTTAGGGTCCGGGTTAGGGTTTTGCAACGCTGCGGTTATGACCCAACTGCCCTGCAAAACCGTTATGGAACCAAGCCAGCCTTTTTGAACAAGGACTGCATGGGATTCCATGGACCCTGAACCTCAAAACCTATAGTCCCCCTTAAGTAGATAGAATAAGGGGTATATGGGGATCTTATTATAAAATACCCAAAGCCATATTCTATCTACTTAAGGGGGACTATAAACCGGAAAATCTGAAACGCTAGGCCCGCTAGATTATGTCTTGGCTCTAAATATAAGCCATAGTCTAAACTGCTAGTATCCTCCTTAGTAACCCCTAGAGAACTCCGCTACATAATCACTTTTGAGGAGTTTGATTATAGCTCATATGTAGCCGTCGCTTCATACTACTGTTTCCAACATTGCCTAATGCCAATTTTCCGTGTTTCCTGTTTCTTCCTATGGCTCGTGAGACAGCTTCCTAGGGGATCGGGAAAAGTAAATACGAAGAAGGGACATATAAGGTCTGGAGTAGTTTAGGATGGGGAATAGGGCTTAATGTTTAGGGCAGTGGCATATCATACTCTACTTCTGGAAGAACTAGAAGAGGATGATATCGGCAAGTCTTCAGGCCTCAACATTACAGCATTCCCAACTTTGAGAATCATAGGGTTCCTCAACCCCCTTCCAAAAAACCCTAAACGCCCGAAGGGTACCCCCAAGGATTCCTTCCTACTTTAGGTATGGAACTCTTAGGGATGGTCCTCCTTGAGCGAGGGCTGAGGAACCCCATGACATTCTCAACTTCGGTAACTGCCCAAAGGAGCATACTGCATTCCTGAACTCTTTAGCATCTTGCTGCAAAAGGGCTCCGGAGAGGCTCTGAATTTTGGGGCTAATCCACAAATGAAGCCCTTTTTCTCAAAGGAATGGTCCCCACTCTCACTCTCGTTTGGGACTTTGCATAACTCCTACATACCAAAATGCACTAACCCCCTAACTCAACAGCATGTACTACACTCTTTTTGTGTGGCCGCCCTTTGAAATCACTTGGCTTCTCCGTACATGTGACGAGATGACGGATGCTAGTGATAAACGGAACTTCGCTTCCAATACTACTGGCCGTAATAAACCGCATAATAATCAGGCCAGGAAAGACGTCCGCAATGATGGCAATAGTACATCTACTAGGGTTTAGGGTTTAGGGTCATCTACTGGCAAGCCCGGCAATGGCAAGCCCATGGACCTCGAGCAATCAGATGAACAGAAACAACAAGCAGAAATTAGAAATGAGGACTATTCCGTGCCTTTGCTCTCGTCCAGGTGCACGAGCTTCAAATATCAAAAGGCGTAGTATGCTTGCAAAAGCGTACGATAATCCGGAATGAGTAGCAACAAGCCGCAAATGTCGGCGAAGGTCGCCTTAAACAAATGCATTTGGACATTGGGTTCCCTTCAATTCTCCGAGAAGGAATAAAATAAGCTATACTCGAATTTCCTAGTACCCCTATATAATCCCCTTCAAGGAGTTTAGACTACAGCTCAGATACTTGAACAGTCTGGCTGGTAAGACAGGCGTCCTGAATGGCAAAGTTCAGAAAGACATGCGTGTCGTTGCCCCTGTTCGGGTCCACCATGTGCGATGCCCATGATGGATATAGCAACCTCAAATGGGAGTTTCCCCTAAACCCTAAACCCTGAGCCCTAAACCATCTAGTATCCTCAAGGGGGACACGGACCCCTCTACATCCCTAAGGGTCCTTAGAGTACCTCAGTTTGGAGAAATTGTCACATGACAGCAGCTGCATGACAAGATCATGCCTGAAACTCATAATGGGTTTAGGGTTTAGGGTTGGGGACCCAAGAGATATCTCGAATCTAGAATGTATAATGATCATTATCGGGTACCCTCAAGGACTTCACAGGCGTGGATTTGGCACAAAAGCCCACGCGCGTGCGCAATTTCTTTGGTCAATATGTAAGGTTTCCACTGGGCTAACCTGGGGAGTATATGAAATGTATGCAGACAACTGCCCTGGAGAACATGAACAGTTGGCAAGCTTCTTTGCCATGACGAGAGGTATATGGTAGTTTCCCTAAATTACTGTTCCCAAAATGGGGGAAATTTATATAGGGCCCCTTATTATAATGGGAACCCAAATATAGGACCCCGTATTATAGGGAATTTAGACCAATACCCATATGCATGGAGATTACAACATCAAGATCCGGCTATCCATGTTTCAGGCCCCTTCAAGTCGAAAAGCTTTGACAGATCCCCAAAAACGGTCCATGCATTCAGACTGATACAGATCGATCTAAGAATCAACATATCACACCCTTCGGACCTTCGGAATTTCCCGAACTCGGGGGGGGAGGGGGTTGGGCGCTTTATCTATCCAAATATACTAAGATCCTTATCGCAGGTACCCCACAAGGGGTCCCTAATTTTTGGAAACCCTAAGCCCTGTAGGTTCCCCTTATAAACCCTGCATAACCCGCATGTATCCCTAGGCCCTACACCCTTAAACCAAAATAAACACCAAACTCTAAACCTTAATCACTAAACCTTAAGCCCTAAACCCTAAACCCTGAACCCTAAACCCTAAACCCTAAACCCTGAACCCTAAACCCTAAACCCTTAACCTGTCCTGCATATGTAGGAAAAATGCTCACAGCATCAGATGTAGGCAGGCGACAGCTCACCTTCCGTAACATCCTCAACATCACGGGTTGAGGGTTTAAGGTTTAGGGTCTGGAGCCTGGCTTTAGGGTTTAGGGAGGGGTTTCTGGTTCAGGGTCTAGGGTTTGGGAGTTTCCCAAAATGGCCGTTATAGAAAACGAGTTCCCCTACATTCTTCCTTATAGACCTACAGGACCCTTCAACAAAGGAACCTTGGGATGCACTCCTATGGAATCCATTTGTAGAATACTTACTCAAATGTAGTTGCGCAAAAACATTTAAGGGTAAGTGATCCCAAGAAGGTCCATATGGCAGTTACCTAAAATAAGGGGAACCCCAATATCGACCCCAAAATACTCAAAAAGGATATCTCTACTTTTGGGAAAGCCCCATATGAGCTACTGTCTAAACTCCTAGTATCCCCCTTAATAAACCCTATAGTAGTCTTAATAAACCCTATATAATCCCCTATATAACCCCCCTTTAAGGAGTTTAGGCTATAGCTCATATAAGAATTCCCAGCGGACCACCCCTGAGTTCCAGCTGCCTGGTGCTCCTGCCGATACGAAACCATGACCCTAAGGTTAAGGGTTTAGGGGTTTAGAGTTTAGGGGCTTAGGGGTTTAGAGTTTTAGGGTTTTGGAACTAGAGGACTCTAGCATACGAAGGTTTGCAGGATTGGTTGTGTGGAGGTTTCGGCTCCCTTGGCGGCTATGTTTCTCCGTGGATGTAAGCATACCAAGGAATGAAACTTCTGCCGTTGAACACCCCAATGATGCTGCTGGCAGACATGTAGTTTCCAAACTTCTGGCCTGAAGCTGAACTAGTCATGGGGTAGGTTGTCAAACTTATGGTCCATTTCGGGGTTCTTAGTCTTACACGGCACCTTATATCTAGGCAGAGATGCGGCTCTAGGCAACAAAGTCAAGGTGGCTTTGTCAATCGTCATTGTCACGTCTGGAAGGAGAGCCCACAACACTTTCTCCGAGACCCAAAGCCTGCGGTCTTATGCCTAGACCCTTAACCTTGAACCGTAACCCCTTATCAACCCTAAACCCTAAAAACTCTAGCCTAAACCATGAGCCATTAAGCCTAAAATGGGTGGTTTAGCGCCGAAGGTGCCACAAGCCATGCTTGGAGGGACATGCGTAGCTTCTTCAGGGTTTTGAATGCTCCTCTTTGAGTGAAAATGGGAGAACTCAACTTTTCTGGGATGGGTCTGGCCTGGTCCACAAAAAAACTCAAATGCGTACGTATGCTACCTACGTTGGCATTGCTCAAATGGAGGTACCTGGGGATCCCAAAAAAGGTACAGAAATAATACAGGATGCTGCAGGTTTCTATTCTTAGGGTTTCTGATTTAGGGTTGGAACTATATGGAGGAAAATTGGATAAACTCCCATGTTAGTAGCTGCATGGAGAACGCCACAAAACCTCTGAGCAAAGGGAGCCAACCATGCAAACTTATTTTTGGCTTAGGGCTTTAGGTCCAGGAGCGGGTGGATCTTTATACTGGACACCAATAATCCCTGTACTGTAGAAGCCTAAACAATTGCCAGTCTCATTTTGACGTCTATTTGAGGCACCCTATACTAGACCTGCACTGGGAATTTATAACCAGAATACTGATAGCTATGCAGGTTTCTACATTATTCCACTCCTCCTCTCCATGCGAAGCACCAGCAACCCTCAGACCTAAACCCTAAATAAGGTGTAGGGGTTTCAGGTTCAGGGTTTAGGGTTTAGGGGTTAGGGACCCTAAACCGGGCTTAGGGACCCTAAACCAGGTTTAGGGACCCTAAACCCTAAACCCCAAAGTGCGGAAAAGGAGCGACGTGGTGCTTCCGGCCGAAGGGTGGGTTGATACCACGCGGATCTTCGAAGACGATTCGCTGCTTTTGCCGGCCACACCTGCACCCGGGGCAAAAGAAGTTTCTTGAAAAAACTGGGTTGCTGTTAAGGAACTTAAATTAAGTTACTATATTGGGGAAACCCTATTATTTACTATATATACCCATTATGGTTACTTAATTTAAGTTCCTTAACAGCAACCCAGAAAACTTGGCTATTATTCTGGCTTCCCGCAACCTCCCTATACTACTCTCCCCGTGTTCACCCCTTAAATAACCTTGTTTTGCCCTACTTATCTTTAAGCAACCCTGAGAAAGGCGGAACCTTGAGGTGTATTATTGGGGGGAAGGGGGTACGGGAAACGATGATATTACGATTCTAGGGAGACTCGAGCCTGGTAAGGGTGCATACCAGTGAAAACCATGTTCAGACTACACCTGCGCGGGTTTAGGGTTAGGGGGGTTTAGGATTAGTTGTTTGGGTCATAGATCTTCTGAGGGGTTCCAGAGCTCCGTTTGGGGGTTTAGGGCCTAGGGTTGAGGGCTGGGGTTCGTTCTCCTGACCCTGTCAATTGTGTTGATCTTCCGGCAAATCTTGCTGTCCTTCAAGTAGACATGGCTGTATTCTATACAGCTGTTCTCCAACAAATACTGTGGGTATCTTCAGTATTGAGGTGCAGCGACGGTGACAAGGATGTTGGTAGTGATGACAATTGCAGTTGGCATCGTGGTTGTCATGGCTACAATCATCGCAGTTCTCCAACAAATACTGTGGGTATCCTCGGTATTGAGGTGCAGCGACGGTGACAAGGATGTTGGTAGTGATGACAATTGCAGTTGGCATCGTGGTTGTCATGGCTACAATCATCGCAGTGGTTCTTGATCATCGTCGTTCGCGGTCTATACGAAAAAGCCTGCATGATGATAAGTACCTTAGAAGCTGGACATTGCGGCGTTCAAACATTGTTAAATCATGCAAGGCTCTTAGTATCAACAATAGTTATGCAACCTTATGGTTATGAATGTGAATCACTCGAATAAGACAAGGGATACCCAGGAGCGCCTTAGTGGTAGAGCTATCCCAAACGCCAAGGAAATAAAAACATTGGGTATGCAGGGTTTATTGGGCAAATAGACTACATGAAGGTATCTAGAGGATTTCGGGAATGATATAATTAGAGAATGTGATGCAACTCCTGACCAAAACCCCTACTCTTCCCATGAAAAGGAACCTGGTCATCTCCATGTGGGCATACAAACCTCTTGCAGTCAAGATGCCAGAGCTTCTGTTAAAACATTCCACGTCCCACATATTCCGTGCTTTTCAGTTTACATCTCAGACTGCTTCGCAGACACCTGGAAGGATCTAGAAAGTACAACCCCCAATATGATACTTTCTCCTCCTAGGGTTCTGCGCTCATCAATCACTACCCCACCGTATACGAACCCAGGGGTGAAGCTCAGCGCACCGGCCTCAGCACCAGCGTGCCGACAACTGGTGATCCCGTGTGTGCATGCGGGCGGTGGAACTCCCGTGGCCGATAAACCTCGACCTCAGCGTGACACGAGTTTCCAACAAGCAAGGCAAACATGACCTACAATTGTGATCGTACATTTACAGCAATCTCAAGCCGTAAAACCTTACAAGAGCTGATTTAGTGAGATGTAGCACAGGGCCCTTCATAAGCATGCCGCACTCAACAAGAACAGCTGAACACGTGGCAGAAGACTCCCTCTACAAATATAAGACGAAGAACATCCGGCTGAAGTATGCAATAAAAGCTGTGGGTTGTAGGTTCAAGACAATACCGCATAGCCTCATGCAATGCATATCCTACAGCATCTTTCAACATTCCTCATCTTCCACAGCCCTATGGCTCAGATCTGCATGATCGCCTTGTCCTGCGCAACCAAGTTAGTAAAGCTGAGCAGAAGACCCACGGAATGAATCGTCCTTTCCTGCCATCGGGATGTTTATCAAGGGGGGGGTGGCCCACAACCCCAAGGATATACTTGGATTGGAAGGCAATCATGGGATGACAATTACGGATTCTAGAAGGCTTTGGGGTTCAGGGCCTCTGGAAAGAAGATCCCTTCTCTGCGCTCTCACAACAATTCATTCCTGAGCGCAGGCGCAACCACGACAGTGCTGCGAACGCTCTCAATAACAAGACCAGGTTTTGTGAGGGCTTGGTACTTACTCTCACCATCCGGGCCCCCTACGAAGTGTTGGAATCCTTAAGCACAAGTACTTGCAGGAAGAGCCTAGGACTATATAGGGATAATGGAAAAGAAAATGGAAGCTATGATAGTATATTGAGGTTATATAGGGATGTAGGGATAATGGACAAGAAAATGGAAACTACTATAAGGGATTTAGGAAGCTGGCATACTAGGGTTAAAAATTCGAGTTAAATGGCACCGAAGAAAGGGAACTGAACGAACCTTGCCACCACACTCCACACTGACAGTCAACGCTAGAAAGACCTCTGTCCTTTCAACAAGGGGGCTACACGGGGTTTCATGCCAAACTGAAGAAGACTAGAACTGAAACCCCACACCGCTAAGCTGGCACGAAGCCCAACAAAAACCATAGACCTTAAGCACCGAAACTCTAAATCAAAGAGTAGCTACCATTGTATTTTCGATGTCACTAAACCCTAAACACTAAACCCTAAGCCTCTAAACCCTAAACCTCCAAGCCCTAAACCCCCAAACCCTTAAGCCCTTTAACCCCTAAACCCCTAAACCCTAAACCCTTAAACCCCAAAACCCTAGACCCTAAACCCCTAAACCATCCGCTCTGGCAAGTCGGCCTGCTCTCGGTGGACTCCAGCGTCGCATCTGAAGCTTGCCTGTAGGCAGCCTGAGCTTTGCCGAAAACTGAAGAGAGTAGTGTTTTTTGGGTGGTTGAACCTAGTAAGATTATATTCCTTATATAAAATACTATACCCCAAAAGGAGGATATAATCTTATTCTATACTGGGTACCATAATATCCCCAAATAAAATACTACTCAACAGGGGCTTGGGGTTTAGGGTGTAGGGTTTGGGGTTTAGCATTTGCAGTTTAAGGTTTAGGGCTTGGGGGTTTGGGGTTTAAGAGTTTTTGGGTTTGGGGTTTTAGGGTTTAAGGTTTGGTTTAAGGGTACGGTTTAGGGTTTAGGGAGTAATGGAAACGAAAAATATTTGTATATTGGGTGTATAGGGCGCGTGTATATTGATATATATGTTGGTGTTACAATGGGATAATGGGGATAATGGGGATATGGGAAAGAACATGGAAACTATTATAGTATCATAGGGTATATATAGGAACCTGCAACCCGTTCAGGGTTCAAGGGTTTAGGGTTTGTTGGGATAATGGAGAAGAAAATAGACACTACTATTTAGCGTTTAGGGTCTAAGGGTTTGGTAGGCCTCAACTATCCGATCACTCTGTCTTCAACTGCTGGATCTCAGGCTTCGAGCGTATTTAGGTGACAAGCGTGCTTGCGGAACATCCCAGATGTACAACCTGCGTACGCCGATACTGCTCTCACCCGCAATTGAGTAATGTTTTCTTGGTGGTTGAACCTAGTAAGATAATAATCCTTGTGTAAAATACTGTACCCCAAAAGGAGGATATAATCTTACTCTATATTGGGTACCATAGTATCCCCAAATAAGATACTACTCGATTATGGTGAATGGCCCAAGCAAAGCTCAAAGATGCGTGCCACAGCTCAGGTCAACATTTCAGGGGTAAGAGGCAAGCGCATGATGGAGCTCAAGGAACATGGTCCCAGGCACCAAGACACCAAACCCAAGCCCAATAAGGGGTTTAGGGTTTAGGATTTTAACAACCCAAACCGCAGACCGCCCCAAACCGCAGAAAAGTTCTCTAAAAAAATGAAAAGCTGCTACAAAGGAAGCCATCGTGCCACAGGCTAGGGTTTAGTGTAGGCGGAAGATTTTCCATTTTTTGCGGACGGCAAAGGCGGGAACAGGCGCCTTACCTCCTCCCAACCTGATTTCGGGTTGTTAGTAGGACATCGAAGAACAGATCCCTACAGTAGCTGCGGCTTAAGGATTTTGGGCTTAGGGCTTTGCGTTAGGGAGTTTCAAGTTTCTCCTCATTCCTTGATTCCCTGCTGACACTTAGGAAGCAACTCCACTAGGCGCTGGCAAGCTGGACCGAACATGGCAGTTTCTCAGACCCTAAACACTAAACATTAAATTCTAAACCCCTAAACCTTACACTTTAAACCCTCAACCCTAAACCTTACATTTTTTAACTTTAAACCCTCAACCCCTAAACCTTAAACCCTAAGTACCCAAGGGGCTCCAGGGATACATGTGCATTCGATGATTTGTCTTTCAGGCTACAGGACTTGGGGTTTCCCAAAAAGGGGGAAGGTTTAGTGTCTAGGGTTTAGGGCTTAGGGGGGACAAGTAAATTCAGCAGAGCAGCTAGCTGCGCATAGATCTTGTTCATGATCCTGCACACAGATGGTAAAACATTAGACGGGAAGAATTGAGTGCTTGCCCCTTGGCCTTAGACTGCAGGCTTCAGGGCTCTTAAAACCCTGAACCCTAAAATCCTGAAACCCCCCCATTATCCCTTAAAATCCCTAAACACTAAAACCCTAAAACCCTAAAACCCTGAAACCCGAAACCCTAAACCCATCAACCCTACAACCCTAACCCCTAAACCACATACCCTAAAACCCTGAAAACCCCACAATGTCCGTTAAAATCTGTAAACCCTGAAACCATCAAACCCCTGAAACGCGAAACCCTAACACGTTAAGCCCTAAAGCCCTAAAAACCCCACAAATGACAGAGAAACCGGCTCCTCTTCATCCCTCGGAACTTGTGCAGGCCATCCTCAAAACATCAGGGACACAGGGCTCGGATACGACTGACAGCTGTCATAGTAGCAGTAGAAGATGTAGTAGTCATTCTTGTAATAATAGTAATAATAGCAGTAGCACTAGCAGTAGCAGTAGTCACTGTAGCCGCAGCGGCAGCAGCAGCAGCAGCAGCAGCAGCAGCAGCAACAGGAGTCGTACAACATGTCCTTGCATATTCTTACGTACATGCATGCATGCATGCATGCATACATGCATGCATGCATACATACATACATGCATACATACATACATACATTTATATATATGTATCCCTTCATGGTCTCATAAAGCCTATATCCCTAAATCGATTTTCCAATATTACCTGTCTGCATTGTTTGTGTAGTTTTCGTTGCAGCTCAGCGAGGCTTTCATGCATTCCGTCTGCGCACAACTGATGCGCAAGCCAAGCTGCCCATCGATAACTTACCTCAGTTTAACTGGTTTAAGGCATGCAGCCGAGACCGGCAACGCTCTTGACCGGAAGCCTTCCTGTGGAATCCTCGTTGACTTCGAAACAAAGCACAATGAAAATGAAACCCCCCAGATGCTGCTGCAGATGAGAATGACACAGGTATGCCCCAGAATGTTGGAAATACGCAAGTTCTCTCAAAACACCACATTGATGCAAAACAGAGGGGCGTGGTCACATCTGAGACAGCACGGCACATGATGCCCTACATACTCCACCACAGTTCTTGTCGCCCCCATATAGTCTTGAAGTAGCCCTGCATAATCCACGTACAATGCCCGTATACTTCTTCTCCAATTTCCCAATACAGAGAATACAGTAACAGCAAAATATGACAATGGTGATGGCTCAATGACAATGATAGTACTATATTAACGGTCACAGTACGTACTGGTGATTAGTAGGGAATATAGGAGTATAATCCCTATATAACCCGTACAAAATATGTTCCCTCATTCCCTACTGACCCTAAACTCTCAGCCCAAAACGCTCCGCCCGGATGTCTTGCCGCATGAAAATGTCTGAGATTGTTAGGGAAAAACTGAAATTAGTGTACATTGCAGTACGAACCGACATTCAGAGCGCCAGAAAACCCATTTATGTTTGGAGGGGATTTTTCAAAAAAAAATCCATCCCCACGGAACCTCTCCCACGTGAACGGCTTAAAAAATGTCCGCGCCAACCCTGACGTCACGAAACACGCCTATGAGAGACGCAACTTCTGCCCAAGTTCCATAGTCGCAAGCCTGGTTTTTTCAAATAAGGGCCATGCATTTCCATGGAGTAATGGTGCGTAGCTTGGACTTATGGGGCGTAGCTTGGAGTAACCCGAAATAGCTTGGACTAGTGGGAGGTGGCTTGGACTAGTGGGGCAACGATAAAGTTAAATCAGGGCTCCTCACCCCGCGCACCCTGGGAGTAATGGGGCGTAGCTCGGACTAATGGGGCGCAGCTCGGACTAAATTTGGCGTACCTTTGGCTTTTGGGACGTTGCTTGGACTAATGGGACGTTGCTTGGACTTATGGGGAGATGATAAACTTGAATCAAAATTTTGTAGGGTCCCCAGCCGCATCACCGTTCAGGCTTGGCATACAAGCAAAGGCGGTAAAGGACAGCTCACATGGCCTTACTATAATTTGCCTTGGATGGAGGGTACCTGGATGCAACGTTGAAGTACTGGTCGGGCCAGTAGCGCAAGGCATCCTCGTGATCTTAGGACTTCTCTGCACCAATTGAAACGTCAGGCGCTACCAATTCCAGGAGATCTCGTTGCGGACGGTGCAGCCACCAAGTGCTTGTAAGACGATGCATGTGTTGCGCACGGCCTCATGCGGAGAGATCCGCAGGTGTAGACGAATGAAGAGGAAAGCAAGGCAGGGCCTTCCTATGCTGTCACAGTCGGAACTGTTTCTGGTAAGGCTTGGATATGGTCGGCAGACGGAGACGAGTGACGCTCCAGTGAGTTATGCGGGGGCTCGGGTGAGGTTTCACAGTCCCTTTCTTTGCTTTGATGTACCCAACATCGAAGCATACCTAAGTACCGAGTTTGTTGCTGTCTTTGGGGGGAAGATTCTTCAGCTTCGGGTTCCAACTACCCCTATAGGCTTTAACCCGGCTGTTGACGCTGACATTCGCGGGCCACAATCCAACAAGCAACTGTTGCGATGGTAGACGGTCATTGGCAAAGAATCCTTCCAGACCTCCTCAACCAATCCTGCCGCAAAACCTCCACTGGGTGCAACTGCAACAGCGAAAACGTCTTCTCGATAGTGACCTTAGCTTGGGCAGTGCCCCGGCGCATGAACAGTCCACCAAGACAATATTTGGGGTTTGGAATCACCATAGGAAATGGCACGCTAGTGGCTCTGAAGCTGTCCCACAGTACCCAACCACAGCAATAGCAACTAGCCCTTTGAGGGCTCCGAAGCAAGTAGTAATTTACGGGCGCTGATGCTATTGAAACGCCACAGCAAGTAGCAAATACCATTTTGAGGGCTCCGAAGCTTTCGAAGAGTCATAGCAAGCGGCATTTTGGGGTTTGAAACAATCAAAACGCCACAGCAACTTGCAAACAGCAGAGGGCGCTGAAGCTTTCAAATAGTCACAACAAATAACATTTTAGGGGTTCTGAAGCCCTCGAGTCCCCTAACCCTCCTAGCATTTTGAGGGCTCCGAAACCTTCCAATATTCATAGCAAATAGTATTTTACGGCGCTGATGCTATCGAACGCCACAGCAAACAGCTAATAACACGTTGAGGACTCTGAAGCTTTCGAATAGTCATAGCAAATGGCATTTCAGGGGTTCTGAAGCCCTCAATCCCTTAACACTCCTAGCATTTCGGGGGCTCCACAGCTTTCAAATCGTCGTAGCAAGCAATGTTTTGCAGGTTAAGATGCTATCGAAACACCACAGCAAATAGCAAATAACATTTTGAGGACTCCGAAGCTTTCGGAGAGTCATAGTAAGCAGCATTTCAGGGGTTCCGAGCCTATCGAATCGCCACAGCAAGTTGCAAACAGCAGAGGGCTCTGAAGATTTCGAAAAATCATAGCAAACAGCATTTTAGGGATTCTGATAACCTCGAGTCCTTTAACCCCCCTAGTTCAGAAAAACGAGGGGCAAATAGCATTTCAGAGTTTCTGAAGCCCTGGAATCCCTTAGCCTTTTTAATGCAGAGAAGCGCGGGGATGATCTGAAAGGAATTCCCAGTAACTGTTTGTGTTTTTACGGGGGTCTTACGTCAAAAGGGGTCAAGGATTAGCCAATTTGTAACTGCACAAGAAAACGCCAATGCAGGGCAAACCACAGCTTTTCCCAAAAGGTGTTTGTGCTCGCTAAGCCACTTTTCCACTTTGCTGGCATCTTTGCCGGAGGCCAAAGACAGAGGCCTCGTTTCCAACTGCAGCCTTTTTCCGAAGATGCTTGTCTGCAGCTTGGCCGCAACCTGCTACAAAGAACATTCCACGCAACGTGAATGATCAGCATGCAGACCCCTGGCAATTAAGAGGAGCTGGGTCTTTTGGCGATAACGATGTTGTCATCGGCGCTGCAAGCTGGACCCCACGCGCATGGCGCACACGCACATGGACGTCTTGCCATTTGCAATACTCAGCATCTGGCGAAGAAGCACCGGGTAAACCTGAACAGGCCGGTTCTCCGGACAGGTTGGTTGAAGCAAGCATTTTCAAGCTTAGCGGCACTTCTTCGATGTTTGCCTTTCTTCGCACGGGCTGGCTGCTGCTGTTCCTCCTGCTCCTGCTGTCGTTGTGCTTTGCTCAGCCGCATCTGCTTCGTGTACGTGTACACTTTCGCTGTAGACGGGAAAGTCGGTGCCCCAGCTTGCTGCAAGCGCGTGTTCAGCTGCCTCAAAGCATCCCGTTACAGCGACGGCCAGGCGGCAGAACCTACAAGGTTGCAACCCTGAATCACAGAACCCTTTGATTTTCAGGACGCTGCGATAGACGGGACTCTTGTCCGCAACCTTGGGGGTTCAGGGTTTAGTCATGGGACTCAAAGGTCTGATGAAGCTAGGTGGAAGGAAGGGTACTACCTGTAAATTCCTTCATTTCCTCCCCTTAATCCCAAGTATAGTAGCGCGTAGCAGCCCGAGCTTCGGAAACTAAGACCGCGGAGCCTGGGACACAATGATGTCAGTCTGCTGCACCGCGTGTGGCAGTCCTGCGCTGTTGAGGCGCCCGAGAGCCTGCATGGTCACAGGCAGCAAGGCTAAACTTCACGCCGCAGCCACTGCTCTAGCAGATCGGAACAGCACCTTGGCGTTGCCGCTTGCGTGGACCAGCCATGGGAATGGCAAACAGCCATTTATCCTTGACGCACACGCAGTGCCCTGAGTTGCCAGCAATTTACCGTGGAGTAGCAGCTTCCCAAAAAAGAGGCGCCTTCACATCAACCTGCAACAGCTGAGTGTTCCGGCCACGCCGACGGGCGTCCTCTGCATACCGACACGGCAGCTACGCAGAGCAGAGGTACCCTAAGGTTCTACACTTGCATGGTCGACAGCCAGCGGCAACAAAAATGCAATCTCAGACTGGGTCAGCACTGCACGGACTTTTTGCTCGCCATGGCTCTTCATGCGTCCTGTCACGCCGCCTGGACATTGCGCGCGCAAACACAACGATCTGTACCAGGCCATGTGAAAGAACAGCCTCCCTTTTGTTTAACTAGCGCCTAAACCTCATCCAGGCGACTCCTTGACTTAGGACCTCTCCAGCACAAGGAGGCGAGCTCGGAAAAAGGCAAGGATGAGAACTTGAATTGACAGAAATCATGGGCCCTGCAATTTCTGTACTCTGTCGCGAATGAGATGGTTGCAGTGCAGAGCAAGCCACATTGTGGACAACGGTTCAGCAACGCCTCACGCGGACACTCTGGCTTTCTTCTCCGGCTGCTGCTGGCGCTGTTGCTCCACCCATGTGCGCAAGAGCTGCGCCGCCACCTTCTTTGCATTGAAATTGCCATTCTTGGAGATATGGCCGACTGACTTGCCGATGCTTGTCCGCTCGGCCTGGAAGGATTGGCGTGGCATTCTTTGGGAACATAGCGCTCGAAACGTGAATGACATACTCCGTCATCGTGCAGAGCGATGGCAGAGTGTATCACCTTGGAAACCGCCACGGCCGAGAATTCGGCCTGCCAAGTCGAAGCCTGAAGAAAACATGAGCCAAAAGAGTCGACGGCAGGCATTCCGCAGCACGGACAACATAGGAGGAGGCCTGCTTTGATTTGGGCCAAACCCTCGTCCCTGGTGGCCTCCTGCCGCGGGGGCTAGCGCAGGGGGCCAGCGCAGGGGAAGCAGGTTTGGGAAGTTCTCAAATTCTACAGTTCTGTGGCTCCATGGGGTTTGGGATCTAAGGTTCTTGGACTCTGTGGGTTCTCGCGCTGTAGGGTTCTGGGGTTCTAGGCTTCCAGGCAACTTCTAGGGTTTACGGTTAATGCTTGGGGTTTGGGGCTTTTCCGCGCTGCGGGTTCAGAATTCAGGGATGGGTTTGGGGTACTGCGATTTTGGGATATTGTTTCTGTGCAAAAATCATGTAAATTGACATCCTGTTTTGCATGATCCAGCATACGGTGAGCGAAGGAGGCAAAGCCTCCATACAAGGGCATGTTTCCATGGTTCCTGACTCTCTCGCCGGTCTAGGTCCTGACTTCCGGAGGCTGACTTCCCTTCATAATGAATGACTTCGACAGCGTCCGCCTCACACCTTTGGACTGGGGGGCATGGCTTGGAATCATGGGGCGCAGCTCGGACTAATCGCAAGTAGCTTGGACTAATGGAGCGTAGCTTGGACTAATGGGACGTAGCTTTGACGAATGCGGCGATGATAAAACTAAACCAGCACTCCTCACACCCTTGGACTAATGAGACGTGGCCTGGACAAACGGGGTGCAGCTTGGACTAATCGCATGTAGCTTGGACGAATAGGAACTACTCAGGGGCAATGATAAAATTAAATCGGAACTCCTCACGCGCTTGGACTAACGCCGCGACGCAAAGGGCACACACGCTGAGTCGATGGTCGTCTGAGCACCGTGCGCAGTCGGCCAAAGTTTGTTGACCGTAGCTTCGACATGGCTGCACTCAAAATTATGTGCTCCTGGCGGCCAGAAAATGCTGAGGTCCCGTGCGAATTTGCAACAGCAGAATGTACGGTAAAGCGCAGTACCAACAGGACCCTCTCATGTGGGACGAGACAGTTGGACGGGGGCTAAACCCTGAACCCTAAACAATTATACTATACGAACAATCCCCAGGTCTGCAAGCAAGATACACCTGGAAGGGCTGGGACAGGTTTTCCGTCCCAGAGGATGTCATCAACGCCTAGGCAGGCTTGCAGAAAACTGGGCTTTGGGTTAGGGTTAAGTTGTGCCGGTTTTTTAAACCCTTCTCCATCCGCAGAGAAAACACTCAGTAGAGTGGGGTCGGGAGACTCCTCACAAAGAAAAGGCTACTAGGATTTAGGGATTCGGGTTTAGAGTCAAGGGATTGAATAATAGTGACTATAAAAGATAATGGTGATCATAATAGGGTCCTGTCATAATAATCTAGCTACCCCACTATTACAGGGTTTAGAGTCAAGGGATTGAATTTCATTGTTTAGGGCTCGGGTCTTAGGGATGCTACGTGCCCCCATGGTGGAGAATCAAATGCAAACGAACCTGGACGATGAAATGCGAACTGGGAGTATGTAGGGATTTATTTCTATATATATGGACAAAAGATAATGACAAGACAAAGATTGCGTAGGAAGCTTTTGTAGTGCTGTTGTAACTTTCGGTAGGTAAAGCCACTGGGAGCTTTCAGGAGTTAGGGTCTCCCTGTACACCCTAGATGCCCCTTTTGCAAGGACCTCAAAAAGGGACCCAAATTCTGGAATTACTCCTAAACCCTGAACCCCAAACCCTGTACCTTCAACCCTGAACCGTAAACCCTAAACCCTAAGTCATCACCGCAATGATGCACCTGATTTTCGCTTGCAAAGTCCGAACACCCCCCTCCCTCCAAAGACAAATCCACATCCTTCCTCTTAGCGGTACTTACGGACGAGTTGGGGAGCATAGTAATCCCTATAAAATCCCCATATATACCTCTAGAATGGTACCTATATTCACTCCCCCACTCCCTCTTAAGCACCAGGAGGTCTAGTCCCCATATGGGGGTCCCTAACATATTGTTTGAGACTAATGTTCTGTTCTCTTCTCCCTTATATTTTCCATGATTGGAGCAATATCCCGAATCCCTAATGCTAAACCCTATAAAGGAGCTTCCATTTTCTTTTTCATTAGTCCTGTATAGTCCCCAACCAACGTTACCACTTGATTTTTCAAGCGTCTACATTTAAACCCTAGACCCTAAACCCTAAACCCTAAACCCTTAACCCTAAACCCTAAACCCTAAACCCTAAACCCTAAACCCTAACCTCCTTTCTGCAGCCCAAAGTCGAACCTTTGCCACCTTAGAGAATACACGCTTCTGCCACCTGCAGACGGTTTAGGGTTTTTGAGGTTTAGGGTTTAGGGGTTTAGGGTTTTATGCAAGCGGTCACTGCGGACAATCCAGGCGAGATGCACGCCAAGATGCTTAGC
>CAJNIZ010003233.1:4139-14713 GCA_905231905.1 Symbiodinium pilosum | reverse complement strand
AAAAAAGACCGAACAGCAAAAAAAAAAAACGGGTTCCGGGTTTCCAAGAGCATTGGGGCCGTGCGGCCTGTTCGTTTAGAGATGTATAGGATTGGTAAGAAGATTTGTAGCCCTTATGCCAGGGACTCTAGAGGCCCTAAGACTAAACCCTAAAACCCAAAAACCCTACACCCTACAGCCTTTGGCTTTATAAAAATGGCATTACCTTTGTGAGGAGTCTGTTGCACAATAATCCAATCCGTCCAGACCGGACTTGCAGGTAACTTCGAACTGGTTTAGGGTTTAGGGTTTAGCATTTGCCCAGAGATTCGTAGCCTGAATAGGTCATCTAACCATGACCAACCCAGAGTCACCCACAAGCACCTAAAATGAATGCGGCATCCCGCGTCTAGAGTTGTACTGTTCTGGCTTCGGAGATCTTCCAGGGTTTCAAGAGCCCAGGCCTTTGGGATTTTAGGGGTAAAAAGTTTAGGGTTCAGGGTTTAGGGTTTAGAGGTTTTCAAGTCTGGCGTCCATATCCCAAAAGTCCAGAGTTTGGAAATCAGGGTCTAACCTACACTCCCTTGGCCCATAAACCTCAAACCCTAAACCTTAGGACCCAAAACTTGAACTCCAGAGCCTAAACCCTAAGCCCGTAAACTCCTAAATTCAACCAAAGACCCTGAAACCCTGCACCTCGAACCCTAAACGCCTAGACCCCAAATCCTAAACCCTGAACCCAAAACCTCAAACTTCATACCTTCGGTAGATCCCCCCCACCCTGTAATAGTGGTATAATAGGAATATAGGAGGATCCTCACATACTCCTTATTATCCCTTATAGTGACTATTACAGGGTGGGGGGTCCACCTAACTTATACCTCAAATCCTGAGGCACAAGGCTAAAACCTAAACCCTAAACCCTAAATCCCTAAACCCCAACTCCCTAAACCCTAAACCTCAAACCCTAAATCCCTAAATCCCTAATTCCTAAATCCCTAAATCCTAAATCCTAAATCCCTAAATCCTAAATCCTAAATCTCTAAATCCCTAAACCCCAACTCCCTAAACCCTAAACCTCAAACCCTAAATCCATAAATCCCTAATTCCTAAATCCCTAAATCCCTAAATCCTAAATTCTAAATCCCTAAATCCTAAATCCTAATTAAATCTCTAAATCCCTAAACCCTAAATTCCCAAATTCCTGAGGCCCTAGGCTGGCTTTGCCGGCAGCTCAGCAGTTGGGCACGGCCAGGCAGTTGTCTTCAGGCGAGCTTCGAACCTGGGGGCATCTGTTCGGATGGTTATAGTCCCGCTCAAGTAGGTAGAATATCGGGTATATGGGGATCTTATTATAATATACCCAAAGCCGTATTGGGGCTATAAGGGTTTTGGGTTTTGAGTTTACGGCCTCGGGCAATTTGGGGCTTAGGGCTTGGCGTTCAGGACTGACGGCTTAGAGTTTAGCATTTAGGGTTTGGGGCTGAGGGTGGGCTATGTTAGTTGAAGCTCAGGGATCTAAGGCAATCTGGGGTCCTTTTGGGCAAGCTTAGCGTCTCACCATTTTCCACTGCAGTTTCTTCCGCATGGTATAGGCCCGATGTGCGCGTATTCCATCCCTCCAGCTAAGTCGTCTGAAACATGGCAGGTGCGCAATTATGTCCTTCATAAACTACAATTCGGGGTGAGGCCGGGTGAGGTGGCTCTAAATTGTTTGGTCTGTTGTGATGGGTGCGATGGTTTGTGACACCAGCAAATTCCGGTAATCAAACCCTAAACCCTGAACTCATCCAAAAACCTCAGTCCTAGACCCTGAATCCTAAAACCTGAATCACAAATCCTACAACCTAAATTCTCAACCCTGAATCACAGACTCCAAATCTTAGACCTTAAGCTTAAGCCTCAGATCGTAAACTCTAAACCCCGCACTCTAAGTCCGGGATCTCGGCTGCCGCCTCCTGTCTTGGAGCTCGGGCCCCTGGCCGCACAACATCTGGAAGGTGAGGGTTTAGGATTTAAGGTTTAGGGTTTCGGATTTTAGGGATATACAGGGATGTGAGTGTCCATAGGGGAATACTGGAAAACGGCTTGGACAAAAAGAACAATAAATCTTTGGTACAGAAAAGGCTATATAGGGATTTTGTACTGCAAGGAGCCGAAGTCAGAAGCAATATCGTGTCAAAGTCCAAGGCACCATAAACTATACGTATGCAAGCGTTCCCAACCATAAGATTGGCACTTATTTAGGCCCTTACATTATTCTTCGGGCTTAGAAGTTTAGAGCTTAGGTTTACGGAAACATTACGGACCCTGGGGATACAGCAGGATTACAAAGGAAAGTAAGTAGCAGGGCCCCTCGTATGGATTCTGTAGTGGTAATCTTGAAAAAAACCATGCCGCTTCAATGCGTACGGGTCCCCTAAACCTACTTGGAAGGTCATGGGGACTTAGTAAGTATGTTAATAATTAGGATAACTAGGGTTACTATATGGGTTATACGGGTTATTGGCCTACTTACTAAGTCCCCCTGAACCTCCAAGTAAGCCCAACAAGGTGAGTATAGCTATGGATGGAGCATGTTCCTACGTAGTCCTACACGCTGACTACCTATCTCAAGTACTCCTTGCCCTCGATGCCTCATAGGACCTGTTACAAGTCAGGACGAAGCCTGAAGCATACATGTAGCCCGAACGGTGGATGATAGAAATCCTGCATGACCCTAAGTACCCTAAACCTTGGGAATAATGGTACTATAGTATACTAAGGTCATACAGGATTTGTAGTATCAACAGAAGGATATGCACGAAGGGTCATACGACTTACCAGTAGTGCTATGTAATTAATCCTAGCCTCATCTGTCGCGGCACGATATGGGCTATAGTCTAAACTCCTAGTATATTCGTTTATAAGACTATAATACGCCCCTGTATGATCCCCTACATAACCCCCTAAACCCTAAATCCTAAACCCTCAAGCCCTAACAAACGGGGCTTATAATCCTCTATATAACCCCATTTAAGGAGTTTGGACTATAGCTCATATTGATATTAGCTCAGACTTCGATTTGCCCTGCCACATCCCGACCTGAAGAATGTGTCAGCTAATGCACTCCACCCAAACGCCTTTAAGGGTTTAGAGTTTCGGGACTCAGCACCTAAGGGTCCAGGATACTTTAGGTTAGGCCTCCAACCAGGGCTTAGTTAGAAGCAACTACAGGAGTGGAGCTTCCAATGAAGAAGCTTATGTAAGGGGTGTATATGGGATGTATATATATATATATACATTTATATTTACATGGACCATTACGGGGTATTTAAGTGTGTGTGTGTATATATATATATGGACCATTAGGGGGCATTTAAGGGGTACATAGGTCGTATACAAGATCCCTACATGGGCCCCACCCCCCCTGTAGTTGCCTAAGATTTGGGGTCTAGGACACCAGTAAAGACAATGGTTATAATGTTTGGGGTCCCTCTTCATTGGCGTCGTAGCACCCATGCTGGGTGGGTGCCAAATCCGAAAGACAAGCCTGTAAGCCCCACCGCCGAACTTAGGACAAGGGCCATCCATAAACCCTAAACCCTATTGCTTACCCTCAAGCCCTGTGTCGTCCACCGCAGACAATCCTCTCCCCTGTATATGCATGCAAACCGTCTGTGGGGGCCCTTTTGAGGCTCTCTGCTTGTGATAGCGTCATGCTATTTGAACTCGTGAGCCTGAAGCATCAAACAAAACATATGGTTTAGGGTTTAGGGTGTTGCACCGCTTCCCGTACTATCGACAACAATACTAGACATGTTTCTATGATGCTTTCTATTTCTGCGGATTCGCGCTGCTATTCTATCCTAAGCGGGGTGGCCTTTCTAAACCCGCTTTGTGGAAGTCAAAGCCATCTACACCACCCAAGCCTGAAACACCCTACATCCTGAAAGGGGCAACTCAAAGAATCGAAAAAAGATCTGAGCTGCAAGAACCCCTACCCTTCGCCTGAGGGCGAGCATGCTTGCCGTCCTTCCGCTGTGCAGGACTGCTGATTCTTCAGCCGTTTACGGCTTAGTCTTCGAGGCTTAGGATTTGGGTCCAGGTGGGTTGGGATATGTTGGATGCTTCGTGAGAGGAGGGTCCGCGCAATCAGAAACATCCGATTTGCGATACACTATTCAGAGTCTAGGGCTTATGGTTCAAGGTCCTGTTAAATCATCTGAAGACCAAACTGGCATTCACTGTCAATGCCTGGGCTAAGCAGGTTAATAACCCCTATCATCCATGTAGCATCTAGTGATCCTATTTATTTACCGAAGTACTAAGTCCCCATGGCCCTCCAAGTAAACCCTTGGAGCTTGAGGAAGGGGTGCAAAGGCTGAGGCCCCTGAGAGCTTCCAAGGTTGGCGTCATGGACCGGTTAGGGTTCAAGGTTTGGAGTTTAGGGGGTTTAGGGTTTCCAGTCCCCTTTGAGTAGATAGAATATGGGGTATGTGGAGATCGTATTATAGTACACCCAAAGCCATATTCTATTTACTTAAGGGGGACTATAGAGTTCAGGGGCCATCAAAAGTAAGTTGTGCACATTGAGAGGACCTGCTGGGCATAACCAAGAGCGGGTGGGGTCCAGGGGTTTGGGACGATGGGAGAGGCCATGCACCATGCTAAGCACTTTACTTACTGTTTCTTAGTAGGGGATAAGGGAATATATTCCCTATATAACCCCTATATAATATATTCCTTCTTCCCCTCCAGTTGGTTTAAGCCATGGGAATTGCGGTTCAAGGCGCAGTTCCTCCCCCCTAGCAGTGAGAAGGTGGGCGGAGAACAGCAAAGCAGGAGCATCCTGAAATTTCAGTCGCATTCGCCTCGCTGGGGAGACACTGTTACTGCAGTTGTTCGTGAAGGCTACGTTGTAATGAGCAAGACTTCGACTTGTATTCAGGACCGGCGCCATACAGGACCCTGGACTGACCACAGTCAAAGAAAGTTCTCCCATGATTTAAGGTATACCCCCTTGTTGAAACACTGGGCTGTGTATCTCGAAATGTTGTTCACCTGTACGCTTGCACGAATAACTGATTTTATTACTCTTGCAGCAGCAGCTCATAGCCTAATCCTTGAGCTCTGAACTCTTAACCCTAATCCCCAACTGAGCCCGCTTCAACCCCAAACCCAGTATACCAGAGGGCCCTACATATACACCGTACTTGATAGTAGAAACCCGAATAAAGTTCGACAAATATTTGGAAATTCAGGTGCGTTAGGTTTTTTGCGCGAGCATCCATTCGCCTTGTCTCGCTGCTCAACCGTGAGGTAAGCAAATTCGCCTTCCCCAACCTCGGCACTGTGTTTCCAAACAGGGGCTTCTCAAAAATTGGGGGCCCTTAGGGACCTTCAAACTATTTTGTTAGCGTCTCAAATAAGTTTTGGGCTCATAGTTTACCCATAAAGCTTCAAGTTCTTCTCAAAAAGTGCCGATTTTCACCCAAAGTAGCAAGATATGAGGGGCTCTAATGCAGTGCAATGTAGTAGGGAATAAAGGGAAGGTAGAGCACAATTCTATTTTGCGCGCTTTCCAGCTGGAGGCCTCCAGGCTCTAGGTTGGGGCTTTATAAGGCCTAATAGGTTTCTAGATTTGGGGGGGTGGGTGCCTTTGGGGGGAGGGGCCACCCATATAATCACCAACTAGCCGGACTGAGATCTGAAACGCCACTTGAAAATCAAATCATGCTGCTGTAAACCCTATAAACACTGAACCAAAACCCCAAAATCCTGCGCAGGCGCTGGGGTTCCCCCGTAGGGGCCACTGGGTACAGGCTGCGTATATAGCATATCTTGAGCACATGAATTATAAAGGCTGCTTGGAGCATATCTCGCTGAGGCCAGTGCCCAGTACGCCGCCAGCATCCCTTCAGCAAGGAATAGGACCTTTCAGCACACTGCCGAACAATTTACGGTTCAGGGCTATAAGGATTTCGTGCATACGGGCTCGCGGATTATGATGGCTAGTTGAAGGCTTCCAGTTCCCTACAACATGGTAGTCTCCAGGCCCAGAGCCCCATCTTTGAACCAGAGTCACGAGAGTCGTCCCCTTACCACATCGTCTTCGTTTCTCTACCTTAAGCCACACAGATATACAAATGTAAACACAAAAATGGGGATGTGGGGAGGGGGTTTCTGGTAGACTGGCACATCCGCCCGATCAATAAATGTGGTGAACCTCTATATTACGGAGTTTGGCAACCAAAACGGAACGTGCTAAATACCTGGCCTTTTGGCTTGCTGCCTTAGGTCAGTACCTGTTGGGTTGCTGCCTTAGGCCAGTACCTGCCCGTGATGGTATCGAAACAGGATGTGGTAAGTCCGAGAACCTAAGAATCTTTTTGGCTTCCCGAAAGAGCATTCTTTTGATGCCATATGATTTGCCTACGAAAACCACATAGCACTAGGTTACCCGCAAGTTCGAGGGAAAAGTACACAATGCCCTTGCTGCCAAGCAGCAACACTTCCAACAAGCACACAGATCGTATACGCAAATAAGAACCGGCGAGGAACATGAAGCACGACTGGATCAGAAATAGTTTGGTACTCGTCACGGGCGGATAGGTTTCATGGCCTAAGATATGAGTCGCAACACGAAAACTAAGAAAACAGAAAAAAAAAATACAGCACGACGGAAGCGCACAAGAACCACATGGATCTCCTTCTGAACATCTTGGAAAATCAGATTTTGCAAGCGAACATCAACGTTCAACCGAACAACTGGCAGCTCCAAACAACGAAATTCTAGGTTGCGGAAAAAGCACAAAGCATCTGCACATGTCCAGTTAAAAGCCTCGCTGCAGACCCAGCTTCAGAAGCCCCATTGCATGATGAATTGCAAAAATACCAAGATGTCGACTTTGTGCAGACAAAGTTGACGGCGGCTCACGAACATCATTAGCGCGGAACGCAATACGGATTCAAGTCAAAACGCTCTACAAAGGAACCAGGATATTCTTAGAAGCGTCCAAGGCTTCTGTATGAAAACCAGCACACCCCTCATATTGGTTGGGCAATGGCTTTTGACAATGTAGGCATGGATTCCAAGAAGATCGCATTGGAAAACTTAGGAGTACGCGGCCAAAACATAGAAATTGGTCAGGATCTTGTTGGGGATCCAGTTTTCCGGGTTAAAAGTACGAAGTTAAAGTACGTCACACACTTGCACACACAGGCTGCCAAGAAGAATTGTCCCCTCAGCCAATATTTGCGCATGACAGTTCTGAACGCGCCTCTCCGTGATGTGAACATTAAGCTAAGCATTACCAAAGTCTCAACCAAGACATGGCCAGCTGGCAAATGCATGTACAAACTTGATTCCACCAACGGCACGCTCCTAAGATCATTTACATCTCCTCAGAGCTATACACGCACAAGCTACGCGGTACGATTTTTTTGTTCAGTAAAAGGAATCAGGACTTCAACATTTTCGCAGGTGGTACCCTGGTTAAAGCCCCTGAGCAAACCGCAAATCCAGGCTGGTAAATCAAATGGGATACCCATTCAACAATTCGAAATGAATCTTGCAAACGCCGCACAAACAGCCTATGCCAAGCCCAACTGGCAAACCAGAGCCCTAAATATGCATGTGCGGTATTGTCCCGGCATGGCTGCCTGGATCAGACACGCTAACCATAGAGTTTAGGCGTGTTGAAACCACGAATGCGTGGTCCCACCAACACTTGCGTGGATGCATGAATATAAATGCTTTCTGATATTGACATATTCCTAAAGGGAACATGTAGAAATCTGGTCAACCGCAATGTTCCATCACAAGTGTGAAGCACTCAAAAGAAACACTACTACCAGCAATCTTGCGTACACTGCTGGGCGACCTATCGCATCACAGGGTATTCTCCTAAAGTCTCAAAATGTGGGTCTTAAAACACCAAAAACACTACACGGGACCATCCACAGCGACATCAACTAGACGTGGTAATACTGTATGAGTTAGGGCATCCCCCCCTATGGTAACAGTTTTCACCATAAGTATTAGGAGAGATACTGGCCTCTTAATAGGACCCTTAACCCCGCCTCTTCAAGGACAATTACTGTATGGGGGAATGACCCAAACACATGGAACTACACTTTGGAGCCACCACCTGAAGCGCTTGGGGTTCAGGGTTAAAGCTTAGGGTCTATGTTTTTGGGGTTTAGGGTTAGATGGGGACTTCATGCGGCTTATGATATAAAGCCCCGATAATGGAAAATCACGTGGAAAATCATATAGAAAAGAAAACGGAAAATGAAATGGAAAACGCCATCATACAGTGGTACATGAGCACGTTCGGATTATGAAGGGTTCATGGCAAACCTGGAAAATGCGCCGACGCTCCAATCGAGTCTTTTTTACACAATTTGTACGAAACCTTCCCTAAAACCCTAAACCCTAAACCCTTCAACCATAATCATCTCCAGCTTGGGCCTGAGGGGTGGGCCAAAGCTTTAACCTGAAGAATGTAGGGTTTAGGGTTTAAGGCTAAGAGAGTAGGTTGCTCCATGGTTCCAGGGATGCACCAAACATGCTCTGCATATGTCACCTTGCGACCGACGCCAATCGGCTGAGAGTGAAGAACTCGTACTAAATTTACGGGAATCCCCACATGCGTAATAGAACCCTCAACCGGAACTCTTGATCTTGCGCAGCTCCATGGCAACACTCATAATCTAAATAGGGTTTGGGGGAATCTCTGCACATAGCGTGTGTGTGTGTGTGTGTGTGTGTGTGTGTAGTTGCACTTGGGTTGTAAGCGGGAGATACTGTTCATAAGTTGATACTGAACATCCTGTATGGCTTCAGCATAATACTGCATCGCAATTCGCCAAGGTTGAGTGTGCCTAGCGTCATGCAGGATTCAGACCAACTGTACAAAGCCCTACACCCTAAGCCCTATAATTACCACCTTTTTGGGGGCGCTTGCATATTGATTATCTGTTCTTGCCGGCCAGTAACCATATTACAATATCACACTTTTCCTTGTTGGCCATTTGCATCAAGAAACCGAGGACCCAAAATGAAAGGGTACCGCTGGGCTTCTCACCCAGTCTTAGAAGAATGCCTGGGCTTAGGAAGACACTTAACAATTGTCCTCGTGGCTCTACCTACCTGTGCTCTAGGTATATAGTCCCAGTTAAATAGATGGAATATTGGGCGCATGGGGATCTTCAAAACCATATTCTATCTACTTAAGGAGGACTATATGTGGTGAAGGGCCGGAATCCACCAGGAAGGGCATAAGCTGCCCAAACACGACATCCTACAGGAAACAGCACGGCGTCACATGTTGGGGTCCCCCAAACAAGCTTACAAGCAAATCCTGCTCCATCAACACAAGCACGGAACGTGAATGTGGATTCCTGTATGCGCTTCCATGTCTGTTTAGGGCCCTGACTGATGCACCGGACTGTTTAGGGCCCTTACAGGTCAAAGCTCCTTGCAAGGATAACAGATACGGTTTGATTCCACAGGGATATTAACCCAATGATGCAAAACGAAGTGGAAACTGACATCTACCGTGGTTTATATGGATTAGCGATTCTCCAATTAGGGGCCCCTTTTTGGTGATCCCCATGATGAAGAATATAGCATTTTGGGCGATGTTGGGGTCTATTGTGGAGTCCCCAATATGCGGAGACTACCACATTACCACGGACAATGCTCGCATCGCGGCTACCATTTTTATAGTCGTGTTGCTTGCGGGCAACCTCTTAAAAGAGACCAGCAGCAAAGACAGGAAGTCTCAACAAGTACCCGATGATTCCCTCAATCCCAAACCCCCAAACCCCAAATCCCAAATGATCCACCCTCAACCCCAAACTCCTGAACCCTGAGTACTGGACCTCAAATCCAAAAAACAAAACAAGAACTAAACCCTTCAACCACGACGCAAACTCTTGGTTTAGGGTTTAGGGACAAGCGACCACCATCCCAAGACGAGTTCTGAATGAGCTTTAGGCAACCCGGCCTTAGACCACGAACTCAAACCCTAAACCCAAAACGCAATCCCCTAAACACCAAACCCTAAATCCCGAAAATATAGACTCCCCCGAAGCAACATGGAACCTGACAAAAGGTTGCCTTGCGGACTATAGTCCTCTTAGATGGGGTCTAAATGGCAGTAATCTAACGGGCTCAGGGTTTAGGGTTTAGGGACAATTTCCTACATAATTCAGTGTACATGGCTTTCTTATGAGAGACTACATAAGGGACAATATTAGAAACGATACTCAACTACAGGAGGGACCTGTATGTCCACTGTTAAGGGTCCCGCTGTAACGCTAATATTGACAGCAGCTCATACTTGGAGGCTTTTGGGTACTTACGACGCAGGTATAGCGATATTGGGCGACTTAAGGGGCTCACAATTGAGCTACGACTGCAGTGATAAGTCGATGTTAAGCATCCTGCATCAAGCAGTTGTGCCATGTTGTCTCTGAATCTGGCAGTGTTCTTTTCAAAGGGAGGCCGTAGCAGCCCATCCACTCAAAGGTGCAAAAAACCTTGTAAGTCCCAGGCCTCAAAACCGCTTTCAAACAATTAACGGACCGGAGAACCCCACATGTGT
>CAJNIZ010003232.1:0-24121 GCA_905231905.1 Symbiodinium pilosum | reverse complement strand
CCCGCCGCGCGGTCAAGGGTTTCGGTTTAAAGGTTTAGGGTTTAGGCTTTAGGCCTTAGGGTTTAGGGTTTGGGATTTAGGGTTGCTAGGGTTTAGGGTTTTTAGGGTGTAGGATTTCGGGTTTTTGGGGTTTAGGGTTTAGGGTTTGTTTGACCTCTGGGGCTAACGGCTCTGCCTGGACTTTGGTTGTATAGTTTGGGCGGGCACCTTCCCCCAGTAACACTATAAAGGGATAATCGTGATTATATTAGAGTCCTCTTATATTGTTCCTTGTATACCACTATTACTGGGTGGGGGGGGGTCCTCCTAATTTTAACTTTTGTGGCCAATGCTCTTGGGTAAGGAGTTGTTCTTATTGTAGAATTTTTCCGGGAATCGAATTCCACACATATTGGGATTCACTACAGTTTAGGTTCGCAGCTTATCGTCCAGCGCTTCGAGGTTCAGGCTTGTCGCTGAAATCTCCTTGGATTTCTAATTTCGCATCATGAGCGTAGAAAAAATTCTATGCCGACCCTGGCTGGTGGCCTCAGAAGTTTTGGTTTCAAGCTCCAGGATCAGGAATTGATGTACATGAGGTTGTTATCGACTCTACTTAAAAGTGCAGCGCCACGAACCCCTCCGGCGCATACAATGAGAAGTGTTTTTCGAGTACCAGAGATCAAAATCTGGTAAGGTGCACTCAGAGGAGGTCTCCTTCTCGTATGCCTGTGCTTCACCTGAAGCCTTACATCCCCTCTATTGTAACCATACATCCCTTGATATCTTCTTTGGCGCCATCTATCCCCCAACTTGCGATCGCGGTAGCCTTGCGTAACCCTACATAAACCCTAGCTCCGCATCCCTAATCTCAAAACGTGCCAAAAAAGCACATGGGGGTTGCCAACGTTAGGGGTCTCTGTCGGGGCTCCATAATAAGGATTCTTGTCTTCTGGGGCCTACATTGAGATCCAGTCCCCTTATGGCCACTACCGAGTCACCCCTTCTGTGACCCTGCCAGGAGCTCGTAGCAGCCGTTCTTCGCAGCCGTCCACGCCTTCACTTGCAGCCAGAGTCTCAGCATGAAGGTTCGGGATAAAATTGCCACAAAAGCTGAAGAACAGTCATTAACTCTTTTCGCACATGCCATTGGAAAATCTGGAATTGTTGCATTTTTAGGGGCCTCGGCTTCAGCATTCTCTGAAGAGCAGTGATTTTAGTGTAGGGTTTACGGTGCAGGAGGTTGGGGCACAGCACTTGCGTCGTAGATCTTCTTTGGATCCCGAAATTAGGGGTACCGTTCTGGGGGGTCCTTATAATAAGGATGATCATATTTTGGGGTCTATAGTGGGGTCCCCTCTAGGCTTTGGCTTTGAACTCCTAAACTCCTAAACCTTAAACCTAAACTCCAAACCCAAAACCTTAAACTCTGAACCATAAACCCTGAACCCTAATTCGCGTTTGGGAGCTCAAGGTTGGGTTTAGATCTTTGGGCAATCTTTTTCTGGAGTTCCGGGTATGGGGTTGGCCGAGGCTTTTGCCACGGAAGATGTTGATGTGGGGGATTTCCAAAAACTACTGTTGATGGATGAAATCTTGCACCAGCTAGGGGCCTTAAACTACTGCAATCTCTAGGACTCTAGGAACTTAGGGTGGTGCAAGATTTCCTCCATCAACAGTAGGGGCCCCTGTCTTTGGGGGCCCTATGATAGGAATATATAGTATTTTGAGGTTTGTATGTGGTCGCCATATTCATGGAAACTACCATTTGGGGGTGGATGAATAGGGTCTGGCAATCATGCCAACATCCCGAGAGGGGCTGCAAGTTTTGACTGACCGTTTCTCACATTGAATTGCATCTTCTGCCCAGTCTTCTTATTAGTTTGGTGATTTTTGTTGCTACTGCTTCTGTGTATTTCTTGTGATCATCTTCACCGACGGGTTCAGTCTCGTAGTCCGGAGGGCAACCACTAGGTTTGAACTGTCTTCCCTGCATGACGCCTGTCCATGCCTATGAATCCTCAGTACGTGATGTCAGGAGAGTTATAGAGATCTCTGCGCAGGTACAGGTCACCAGCTTAGCCTACAGGCACCGCATTGAAAAGGTTTCCAGTGATAAAGAGTTGAAGCACTACTAGCATGAGCCAGTTGAGGCTTGCAGCCGCTTTTGCATCGAGCCTGAAGTAGACGAAGCTGTGCACCTCATACTTCCTACAGAATTACGCGAATCTTGCCCTCCAACTGGTCCCCATTAGCCAATACGTAGAAGTTCAGAGGAGCTGAAGCAAGATCTGTAAAAGGAATTTCGACACGTTGCTTAGTCTAAGAGAAGCAGTTTGTAGGTTTCAACGCAGCACTCGGACCACATCACCCCAGCCCATTTGGAGTCTTCGACTATCCTGATCTTGACATGCGCTGCTATACCACGAGGAGCCGGTATTGAGAAGGATTCAGGGTCAACGGGGCGCCACGTTGATGAGCCTTGCTGTCATGCGATCGAGCTTCGCTGATGGCCTTGCATGATTTGGCGGAGCTCGCATCTGAGGCGGAGTGCAGGGCACAGCCCGAGTGTATGAAGCCTGCTGTTTTGGCCTGTGAGGACAATCCAGGACCTCGAAGATATAGCTAGCAATAGCCAAAACAGATCCAAAAGACAAGCGTGGCATTGTGGCCTGTTTGGATTGGGCAGGATAACTACCTGGTCATCTTGTTTGTCTGCAAGTTTCTTTGTCCAATCCCCACACATATCCCCTACCCTTATTGCAAAGCTACAGTAGAGGGGCTGGCCTTGAGGCTACCTTGTACAGGCTCATTGCTCGATGCTGCAAGTCCAGTCTTTTCACGAATGAAGCACGCCCAAAGTTTTCAACAAAATAGAGATTCGTATTTGATGTCACTTTCCCGAGGACGATATCGGTACAGATGCATACCTTTGAACTGAGGCAACCTCCATGCCACCCCTCCACAAAGCTCTGAGTACCAATTTCCCAAGCCGAGTGTCCCGGCTTTTTGAATTTTGCCTCAATAAGATGGATTTTGGGGTGTAGCAATTATAGCGTGGCACTGAGACTTGTTAGGAACTACCTCATATATCTCCCTGGGTAACCCTTTAACCTTGATTTGACATCAAGATGGCTTAAAATTTGCAAGCTACCCCCTAAACCCTAAACCCCTTAACCCTAAGCCCTAAAACCCTAAACCCTAAACCCTAGGGAGACTTCATAGTTGTTGCCAGGGCACGTCCTCCGAGGCTTCTCCAGAAGACGACGACGAGGACTTGTCTTTGTTCAGGAACAATAGGTATGTGGGGGATTGTCAAAATTATGATCCCTTTTTGGGTCCCTATTAGAATACGGGGCCTAATACGGGGCCTAATTTAGGGACCCAAAAAGGGACCATAATTTTAACAATCCCCCATGTACAGTTGTAGATAAGCGAGTACATATCGACATATCACATATTCGCACTTCGTATGTGCACATATAGGTCTGCAATTGACTTCCCATAGCTACAGTTCATAAGGAACATTGCAGGGCATGCATACCATGTGGACTGAGAAAACCACATGAAAAATTAAGGCCCTTCTTGGGTTACGCTTCTATCCTTGCCACTGAGAGGTTCATGGGTAGATACAACGGGGGCTGCAATGAGGATAAGTATGATTACAACTAAATTTTCGCTTTTGGGTGATATTTAGCAATGATCCTCCAAGCAGGATGTCTTGCAGAACCCAGCCGCCGTCGCTTCGGCGCCTCTGCGGGAAGTCACGCGTCGGGCCGCTCTCCTACTGACAGGTTCCGGGTGCAGGGCCTGGGGTTTGTAAGCCATCGCCAGGGCTTTCTGCAGCATGTGTCGCCTGTGTGTGGGAGTGTGTGATGACTTTTAGTGGAGGACATGGTTTCGGAACGTCGCAGCATCGAGTCGGAATGAAGCGTTCAATCAAGAAGGACTGAGTCTAAAAGATTCAGGCTCGGCAGATCTCAGCTTGCAACTACGGGCCGGTGCCGCGCAACTTCACCCTGCAAACCTGGTTAAGGACAGCACCTTTCTGGTGCAGCAGCGTGGCAAGATCAAGCGCATCCTCGACCGCGATGCGGGCGAGTCACAGAGCACGCGGGTGCCGCGGTCATGCTTGGTGACCTTTTTTTTTTTTTGCGACGTCGGTAGCCTCTGCTCTTACTTTCGCCAGTACGGGCTTGACGCAGTTAGGCAGTTGTCCTAATGGAAGTGACCGTTCACATATTTGTTCCTGTTGATCTATGAAGTCACATGTTGCTTTCTTGACAAGCTTTCCCTGCGCTCTGACGCAAGAGTTGGGCATTATCAAATTTCAGGCTCCTCTCATTGACGTCTCAAAATACGCTGTTTATTCCCATGACGAGGATTCCCAAGCGTGTCTCCCTCCTATTTCCCAGAAGCCAAGAAACCCTCGGCCCCAATCTCCGAACTGTAAGAATCCCTATGATCCCTGTATACCCTTTAAACAGACCTTTGGTGTACTCAACATTCAACTTTATGCTGAAGCCACCTTTGCAGTGGCCAGTTGTACCGGGTGCGCAAGAAGCGGAAGATCTATGCCATGTTCTTCTACGACTTTTTCCACACCGTCCTGCAAGTACCTCTTTTGGGCCTCTACCCCATTGTCTTCATTGCTTATGCCGCCGCCTCAGAAGCGTGGTCAAGATAGCAAGAGCAGAAATAGTAGCAGTAGCGGCTCTAGAATTCACAGCTAGGTGACTACAGGATTATAGGAGTAACTGTAGTAGGAGTGGCTGAGAATCAGCAAGCGATGGCGCCCTTTCTTCATTGAATTTTCAAGGCTGAAGAACCCAACGACCCAACCAAAGTCCTGCTTTTGAAGCTTGCGCTCATCGTGACCATTCATTCACTTGTATTGTCGTCTCTGCGAATGGTTGCTATGCTCCTGAGAGCCACGGATTTCACCATAAAATACCATAACCTACCATAATATATTATAATATACTATAGTCTACTATAAAATACAACAAAATTATTAACAGCCACCTTGGTTTCATCGATGCCTGTGCTACTGCGGGCTGTTGCTTGCAGTGACAAGGCCCTTTGTCACTTCCTCTTCGCCATCATGTGGTGGAGCATTTCCGACAGCTGCGCCATTGGGCTTCTGGTGTTGCAGTAGTCAGGCAGCCCAATATTCCGTAACAAAAAGAGGTTGCCGACGTCATTACCTGTGTTCTTGCTGTGTTCTTGATCTAGCTATGGGCTCCTAGTAGGGAAAGGATTCCCTGTGTATGTGCTCAAGTGTAGAACCACTACAGCAAGAACCTTGAAGAGTTTTTGTCGTATAACATGTTACAAAATCCTCTCATTTGTGCCTAAACCCCTTGTAGTCATCACAGTCGAGCGCACAGGTGTTCCCCCAAGCTCCAAGAGGCCTTAGCAATCACGCCAAACCCTCGAATGGGAGTTGCTGAGTACAACCTCCCTAGAACCCTAAACCATAAACCTTAGAACCCTGAAGATTCCCCAAGGCCCGCCCCTTTTTGAGGAACCCGATAAAAACACGCCCAATTTCCCGTCAACTGGAAGCTGACAAAGGCTTTCGAGTCTCATGTCGGCCTTCTACTTTTCCGTGGAGACGCAGATGACGATTGGCCCCAGCACTGCAGTTCATCCTAAGCAGATGTGTCAGGGCTTAGGGCTTAGGGGTTTAGGGTAGGGTGTAAGCAGGAAGCGTCTGTTGTAGGAACCTAAGGATCAGGCAGAAGCACGCAGGCAAGCTACTGTCAGTTTATTCTCAGACAGACTCAATGAAGAAGAGTTTGCTGACCTCATGCGGTGAGGTTTGAGAGTTGAGGCTAAGGGTTTAGGGGCTTTGAGATTCGGCTCCATGTTTGTGGTCTAATGTTGCAGACTTCAGCTAAAACATCGAAGGCCCTTTTCAGAAAGACGGTCAAGGGCAGCCGCGTGGAGCATTGAAGTGCTTCTTTCTTCTACAATGGTAAGTAGGGCGCATGTCGGCAAAACAGAGTGCAGTGTAGAGGTTCCAGGTCCAGGTGGTGGCATTCTGGGATTGGGCGTATTTTGCATCAGGAACTTTTTGAGACTGACCAGTCACTCCACAGACCTGAAAAAGCAACAAGCCTCCAATCTTCAAACACAATTGCAGATGGAGGTCTGCCAGAACCTGTACAGGAATTCAATGGTATATAGGGGGACTATAGGGATAAATATATATTGGGGTTATATGGGAATAATGGAAAAGAAAATGGTAACTACGTACTATATTACAATACTTCTTCAAGCAAGGTTGCTGAAGTAAAGTCGCTGTAGCAGCAATGAATCCTGGATAGGTACCTTTGGAGCTTCACCAAGGCGCATGACTGCCGAGGACCCCGCAGTAAGACTTGGCTCTGGGTTGCGCAAATTGCAACAGCAAAGTCCCTGTTTCGAAGCCCTAGGGTCACGTGATCTGTATCCTGCCAGCCCGGGAAAAATGTCAAGGACGTGAGGACATCCATTATGACAAGGTACACTTGTAATCGTAGAGGTATCGTGATCATTGCTCCTGACGAACACTTGAGAACCCAAAGAGCTCCATCTGCGACAAAAATCTCCTGAATCTCATTCAAGCCGGAGAATCACAATTTTCTCAGCCTCCAGGTTACGGGGCACCCGCGGAGAACTTCGCAGGCTGCCCCGAAGCCGTGTTCTTGCTACCCTTGCAGGCAGGTGTTTTTCCGCTTACATCAAAGGGAGGGAACTTTTCCAAAACAGAGCCCTGCAACAAGGGATTACTGCTGCTGCTGCCTCTGAGAATTTAGGACCTTATCCTCCAGACCCTTTTTGCAGGGTGCCACACCTTTCCAGATGGCGTCTTCATCCTCTCCCGCAAATGCATGGATCAGAACCCTCTCTCCTACCATAAGCGCCGACGCCAAATCTGGCTTTCCCCAAGGTAAATTCATGGAAGAGACGGTCTCCCTGCGAAGCAGACCTAGTCGAACCACAAAATGGCCCAGGATTCTTAATCTCTTGCAATCTGAAACTTCGGATGGTGCAGTCTGGTGCCCATTTGCAGTACACGTACGGGTCTGGCTTTCATCGTGTAGGTCGCCTCCGTGAGCTCCTTTTCTGCCAGCCCGTGTCCCTCCAACATATTTGCACCACGGAATGTATTACGGCCTGTCGGAATTCCATGCTGTTGTCCTTTGAAAGCCATGCGCTGCCGTCAGGTTGTTTGCGGGCAGGTTCTGGACGCAGCCGTGATTGGTATTGTTTTTGCGCAGCCTCTTGGCAGTCCTTGCATAAGTGCCAGTGCACACCCTGCACGCGCAGAGAAAGTCTGAGTGGGGGTGAATATTCAGAGGAGACTTCAGTGGTTCTTGATTATTAAGCAGTCATGAAGCACCCGACGCTCAGTTGAGAGATGTTGAGAGGGTTCGGGACCTGCAAGTTCGCTGGGGTCCCAGAATGACTTCAGATGACTAAACTAGCCCTGACCCCTGGAGTTTTCAACCACAACCGCACCCGAGGATTTCAGCTGCCGCCTGGCTGCAGCGAGAGATTGCATGGTCTTGGGGAATCCCGAAATCGTATACTTTCCGGAAGCAGCCCTTATCTGCCGCTTATGTCTTGAAGACACCCTTCCGTGCCATATAGTCATACTGGACTGTCTGCCCTGTGTGAATGAATCCTTGTCAAGCCCTGGACTCTAAGCGTTGCACCATCGGTGGTTATTTTTTTTCGCTGCAGCTTCAAATGTAGAGTGCTCTCTGACAAGGATAGCAAAGGGTGACCCCTAGCGTTCACACACCTTCCAGGTTTAACCCGGTCTCGTCACTGTGGTTCTTATAGACGTTCTGGCAAGCACGTTTCCGGTGAGTTTCAGGCCAGTGCTCACGCAGCGAGCGTGATGTTCAGCGACACGGCGCTGCTACGAGTTGTGGACGGATGTGTCCAGCTGACCTTCCGAATAGCCAAGAGGAGAGCTACGTTCGGTTTCAGATGCGGTAATGCGATGACTGAGAAAATTAGTATGATTATGATTACTGGTATTATTGCCATAACTATGAGTGCTGTTATTCTTACGACTAATACTCTTACTAATCGGTTGTCTATGTGTGGCCCATCTTTGAGTTCCTGAGGCTTGCAGTCTATAGTGTTCTAGCCCTTGTGTGCCACGTCCCATAATTCCTGAAATAAAGGGACCCTAATATACATCCCCCAATACTAGAGGCCTTATTCTAGCCCCAAAATGGTGCCCCTAATATTGGGAAACCCCCTAACAATAGAACCTTGGGACTTTGAATCCTCAAGCCCTACACTTAGCGGATGGACTCTGAACCTTCAACTTTCAAACCAGAAGCAAACCCTTTTCCTTTCACTTCAGGCAAAGCTTTGAATCAGATATGTCATAAGAGGGGTTGCTATTGCTCTTAAACCCACCCCAACGATGCTAGGATCCCTCCTAGAAGGACAGAGAGACATCTTACGAGAGGGACACTCAATTGGAGAGATCTGTCACAACCCATGGTTAATTCCATACTCACGATAGAATACCGACATGACAGCAATATATTCCCAACATAATCTCAATATACAACCCTAGACCCTACGCCCTAAACCCTAAGCCCTAAACGCTAAGCCCTAAACCCAAAGCCCTAAACCCTAAGCCCTAAACCCAAAGCCCTAAACCCAAAGCCCTGAACCCAAAGCCCTGAACCGTAAATCCTACTTGTTAACAACTGGCCAGGACTGGCTTCAGCCTATCCCAAGGCCCGACAGGGAACTACCAGGGCATGGAAAACATAGTTTAGGGTTTAGGGGTTTAGGGTTTAAAGAAACTACTTGATTTAGGGTTGTAGAATTCAATCAGGGTTTAGGGCCCCAAACCGTTTTGGTGTCATCATTTAGGGTTGTGGAATTTGGTGTTCAAGGTTTGGGGTTCAGGAGCCAGAGCTTAGTGGGGAATGGAGGAATTGATCCCTGATTTAGTTGCCATGTAACCCCGTATAGTAGTCCTTATAACCCATGTCTTCATTCCCTACCAACCGCCAGGAAGTCTCTTGAGACTCTTGCATTTGGGTTCGGGGAGCTTGGCTTGGTGTTAAAGGGTGATAATTAATCAAAGCCGCAGGAGCATATTGGCCAGCAGGCTGTTCCGTGAAAAGTAGGGTATCGGCTGTGATTGCTGCAAATAACCACATCGAATTAGGACCGCATGGTCGTGACGTGACCGTAACTGGAGGGTCGGGGTAACCACACAAGTCCCCTTAGGGCAGGTCCATTCCCCTGGCCAGGCAAGATCCAGGTCTACTGCGTTCAGCACCACAAGGAGGGTCTTGCCTGAATGTCTGAGAAAGCTCCTGGCAGCCGTTTGGGGTGTAAACATAGTGCCAGCCAAATGCTTGAACAACTTGTTACTCCAAGTGGCTGGAGGCAATCGGGTCCCACACAGTACAGGCAGACAGATGAACTTTCAAACAGGGTACATAGCAATGGTTTCGGACCTGCAAGCATTTATCACGCTGCTCCCCCGCAAGGAGCCCTCTCAACCACGCGGCGTGCGCGTGGAGGTCAATGCGAAGCCTTGCTTGCATTGTGTTTTGGGCAAACGAATGTTCGCTGTACAAATCCATAATGAATGCCTCGCGTGTCCGAACGTTCGAAGCACTCCGGTTTTGCACTCCAGTTCAGTTCGAGGGGCTATGCTTGCTACTACGTTGCTTGCCATTTTTTTGTTGTAGTGAAAGGAAACCGCGCAGGTCAGAATTTTACTGTTGACCTACTTTCCGCTCGATTGCAAGGATGGATCTCATCGAGCCTGACATGGACATGTTCCTGGGCCAACTTTGCAGAAGCTTGTATAGGGCATGACATGGCAGTTTCACTCTCTTCGGGTTCCTTATGATGGGGATAAGTGCATTTTTAATGTGTCGAAAATACAGGGTTCTCAACTGCAGGTAGTTGCGCATGCTTGAGCCTTACATTCCAAAGCGTCGCAACTCTCATTCCTCTTTTTGGAGTGGGTTGGCCATAAAAGCATTGTGTGCGCCAAAGCACTGGCTGTCTATAGAGTCTATAGACCGCCAGTACTATAGACATGATTGGTTGAGCTCTTCCTACGCACGCGCATATGCAAGCAGCTTTCGCACGCGAACCATGCAAATGGTAACTTGAAAAGGGTCTCTAGGAGCCAGTCAGGTACAACGGAGTGATCTTCCTGGGCCTGCCCTGCGAGGTGAGCCACAAGGCGTGAGCCTCAAAGCATTTGAGACCTGAATGATTGGAAGGGGGGGTTTCAAGTGTGCTGTATTACATGAAGCACTTTACTGTAAGAAAGGGAGCTGCTAACATGAGGATGCCCCAAGGTGAAGAATTTCGGGCCATACCTGAAGCCCTACACTCCTGCCTCAGCCGTCCCAAGCCTTGAAGCCTCCAGAAGCCTCCAGACCCAGATGCATCATGGACTTGTGCTTTCAGTGATTTCGTCTTCTCGGAAGAAAATGTCAAAGACAGAAACGGCTTCTAGTCAATTAGACTAAAACCGTAGGCCACGTGCCCTGGGACCCTGCGCGTGGGAGATCGTCGGAGCAAGGTAGGCGATAAGACTAGATTTAGATTAGATTTGGCTGCACTGTACGGGCCTTCTCAGAAAATGTCGAACAGATAGAGTCTTGCAGACTACACCCCTGTAGACTCTGAAGCCCCAACTGCCCCGAAGCCTTCACAACATCAAGTCCCTCGAGCCGATGGTAATTTCCTGTGTTGTGCCTACAAGTGGGAATTTCCGAATTTTAGGGATCCCGCTTATGTGCCCCCAAGTGATCATAATCCGTGTTATGTACTCCGGAAACGGGATCCCCAATTTCAGGAGACCTGGATATGCATGCCTGCATAGACCCATTGTCCTTATGTCCGGATTACCCTACTATTTTCTGTATACCCATATTATGGTGACTTAGTTTCGGCTCCTTAACACCAACCCAGTCATGTGTCAGGTAGACTTTAGCAGTCCCTTGGCGCCCGTGGTACCTTCGGGCACCACTGGATATCCCTCGGAGCTGGATGTGAGAACCTATCTCAAGTCGTCCCTTGTCGTTAAGTCTCTTGAGAGTAGGTAGGTACGGTGGATATAAAAAAATCCTGCATGACCCTAAGTACCTTGTACCTTGGGGATTATGGTATAATAGTATACTAAGGTCATGCAGGATTTTTGGTATCAACAGTAATGCAGAGGATGATGGGGAGATTAGGAACTCTACGTGGACAAGGACCAGGACCCACCTCAACTCGGCTTGTACGTTTTTTTTTTTTTGGTGTGCTTCTTCGTGAGAGGGGTTCCTCCCCGTCCGCGTTCGCAAGATCCGTTATAGAGGTGCTGTGGGGGAGACCTTCTGGATCTTTCAGGGAATGGTATATACAAGGAGAGACCTACCGCAAAGTCGCCTTGGCCTTCAGAGAGATAGATCAGGCGTTCAGTATTTGGAAGCTGTCAAATGAGGGGTTAGGCAATGCATAGCAGCTTCAAGAATTTGAGTAGGATTAACGGGAGGTAGGAGAACTGGCCTCAAGTCTGCCAAGCCTAAAAGACTGGTTGGACTTGGGGATGTTTGCCCCACACTTTGATGAGTGCAGGGATTGCTGTAAATAAGTGTTGACGGTCCTTCAGGACAGATTCCTCCGGAAAACGTACCGGGGAACCCTTCTTGGGGTTGCGGGTTGCTCCCTTTCTCGTAAGATTGGTTTGATCAGTGAGAATTATTCGCTCAGAAGGTCAGTCTCGAAAGATTTTTTTAGGCAATGGCCCTTTATTGAACCCGAAACCCTGGAGTTGACTCTTTAGTTTGAAAGAGGCCCTCCCATAATTAGGCATGTCTAACTCCTTGTCAGCTGCCCCCGTGCAACACTGACGACTCACTGGAAGCACAAGGGCCTTGACCAAAATCGTTCGTGTGTATATCCTCTCGCAATAAGGCTACCGCAGATCTAGAAATTGCGTGGGAATAGCTAATTACGCTCTTGGAATTGGATTTCAATTGCTTTAGAGGTGGGTGGTTTGCTAACATGAGCAAACCCTAAACCCTAATACAACCCATTATAGTGGTTTCCACTTTCTTTTCCATTATCTCCATATATCCCCAAGATAGCCCTAATAAAGCCCCAGTGATCAACCTTAGCCATTCCGCATTCTTGGCTGAAGCTCCGCCCTGTCTTGCTTGCTGCCTGAGGTCAAAGTACCTTGAGATCCTGGTTCTAGCCACGGCCTGAGAGCACGTGCTGTGTTTTGTTCGTGGTCTTCGGGTAAGCCCTCCAACTGGCTCCTCAAAATCCAAGGATTCTTTCTGAGTTAACAGTTCTGGGCTCCGGAATTCCAAATCCAATGACTCAATGTTACAACGCACGTCTATGTATTCTACTCTTTTCTTCTCTGATGTCCGAGAAGACTCATGCGAATGATTCGCAACGCATGACTCTGCATCCGCACCAACCAGGCCACAAACTTCCAGCAAACAAACTGTTTGGCCGGCCATACCTCCCAATCATACATGTGGCTTTGCTCAGGTGAGTGGCGTGGAACAGACTACGGCAGCAAGCTTTGAAGCCAGGCACTCCTATACGCTGGACGACCTCTTCTGGGACAGGACACGAAGTCATAGAAATGATCGGCCCATGGCTTGCGGCAATTGTTCATCGTGTTATGAAAAGCATAGCAAGAGTCATGCTGGTACTCGTCAGGGTGCTGGTAAGTGTGCCGCTAGTTCTATCGTCTTGGGAATGGAATATTTCTCTCTGCTTCGGGTTGACACACTTCCCAGGTCCAGTCATGTTGTCGATCTGGCCTTCCAAGTGTTGGACATGTGCTGCGTCCATCTTTGCAGTTTGTATCAGCGTTGACTTCAGCGTTGAGCAACCCAAGGCATTTTTTTTTGCCCTGGCTTTGCCCTTCCAGGACGTTCGAGCCGTGTGTGTCCATCAACATGGATGGCAATCACACTGTGGATCTGCAGCGGTTCCATCAGAGCCACATGAATCGAGACACTAAGCAGACATAACCAACTCGCCTTAGTGGTGCTTATGCGAGATTGGCGGAAATCATTACAGGGGTCGTAAAGTGTTTGTTTAGTGTTTATTACAGGGATCCACTCCCCCACTCACCGGCAAGTTCCTTGCACTTCGGATGAGATACGTCTGTGGGGACTTCTGTGCCTTGAAAAGGGATCAAAGGTGTCATGCGGATTGGTTGCTTTGCTTGGTGCTTCGTGTGGTACTTTCCCACAATAGGGGGACCGCAATATGGACGCCAAGATGCTAGAGTCCTCATTATGGGGACCCGCAAAAAGTAAACACCTTATTTTAGAGAAACTCTCCACGTTTTGGGCGCTTTTTGAGTGCAGGGATTACAAGCAGGTTGAAGAAGGCAGGGATGTTTTTGGGGCTCAAGCCATTGTGCAACGCATCAGACGTCTAAGATAGTGACGTTCTGTTCGTGGCCAATAGAGACTTCTACAGAAGCAGCCTGAACAACATGAGTGCCTGTTGGTGTTACTACTGTATCATTCTCATCGAATTATCATGCCAATTACCCTACAGCCTAGGGACAAACCAAAGTTGTAAAGGTGTCCCAAAGTCTCTTATGGTCACTGTTGCAACGGATAACTGCAGCAGTGACTGTAGGTTTCTAATCCTAATAAGCTCGGCCCAGTTCCCAATTTACATTCCATTTTCTTTTCCATTTGATTCTCCACTAGTCCATCCTAGATGAAACCTGCTGAGGCTTAGTACCTACCCAGCTGTATCCCAGTGACTTCGCAATAGTGATATGTTTCGCAAAGCTCTGTTCCTATTACCCCGGCCCCTACTACAGAAACGCTGCCCTGAAGCCTGAATGTGTTCTTATTGAGGTGCCGGCCGGCTCTAAGTAAGGTCGATCAGAACTGTGGGTCACTTTTTGTTCGTTTTGGCAAACCAGGTCGCGCTTCATTGCAACATTTCAGTGTTCTCCAAGTTTGAGAATTTTTTGGTGGCGCGCATACTGGCGTTTCCCTTTCTGCAGTCCTTCTAATCTTGTAAGACGGATCCTGCAATCTACAATTTGGGGTTGTAAAGACATTGCCCTCAAGTTATGTTGTCTGTGATGAAGTAGCAACTATAGTCTTTTTGGTTCTACTGCCGATGCTCATATGATCTATCTAGAGAGATGCTTGTGGGGTGATAGCAAGTGTCGTGTTGGACCCACGCGGGATATCGAGGATCTTTTGCCCAGTCAAACTCAGCATCCTGATGATCAGTGCTATCAGAAATAGATGGTCCTGTATTCCTTTGCCTTTTTTGCCAACTGCATTCTAGCCATCAGCTTTCTTAGATTGCAGACTCAGGACGAGCATGAGGCCGTGGCCCCTGACCGTGCGGTCTCCGTTCGCACGCATCACTCCTTCCGCGCCACTCTCGCGCCGCAGGTGCTTGAAAGAGTGCTGGGGGGTGCCGGTTGTGGGACTTCAGGAGGCTGTAGCACCAGCGACACTGTTCCTCTAGGTCTTCTGGGCAATGCCGATGCCCAAAAAACCATTCTGCTTATTTATGCCCGTCGAGGAGTGTGGGAGTGCAACGATAATTGTTTCGGGGTTACTAGAGAGAGAATCATGTCATGCCGGGATTGTAAATTCCACGAAGGCACCGCGTCTGCTTTCTGAGAACCAATTTACACGTTTTTGAAAGGAGGTGCAATTCTCGACAGCCTGGGCCCTTGAGAGGGGGACATCGGGTTTAGGGGCTTGGGGTGCACGGTTTTAGGGTTGAGGGGTGTATGCGTGAGGGGTCGGTTGGCCGCAGTTGTTGGATTTGTGCCTTCCTGATGTTATGATCCACTCCTTTACAACTTGCTCTCGGGCCAGATTTTCAGCAGCACTGATGCAGGTACTTAGTGCAGCCCATTCACATTCCTCACGCCATCCCTCATTGAATTGCTGCTGCTGGATAGGGGCATGAAGGTTCAAACAATTTGTGGAAGCTGGGCAGCGGGCGAGCCGCCAAAAGGGGAAGCCGGCAGAGGGCTTCGAGGAGGTGACTCTTCCCTATGAGGGCTTTGGCTGCCACAATGCTGGACTCACGACCAGGAGTGGATCGAGACAAACCACCGCCCAGTACTCTCTGGTGACCTTCCCCGGCTGGGCTTTCGTTGTAACAGCCGCTTTCAAGTAGCAGGCTGCGCATTTAATCACTTTTGCTTAAATGCCTGTCTCACCTGCCGCAACGTAAGAAATCCCCTATCATCCCCCTATACTATCCCTTTAGGTTCCCCCATGTTTTCTCCTACCTAGTCCTTACTAACTTCAGTTGTCCTTTAAGCTGAGGGGGGTTTGGGGGGATCCCATGAACCATAGTTGATAGAGCCTCGAGGTTGCGTTCCCCAACAGGAAACCACGCGAGAGATTCGCTCAGAGTCCAGGAAATACTACTTGGAGGGCTGGGCTACTTATACCCACATTTTACTTGGAGTTATGAACCAACGATCAGTACCACAAGTCCCCGAAGTATTGCTATGATTGGTCTAGAGTTACAGGCAACGGGAGGTTATAAGTAATCCCCCCCTTCAAGTAAGGAATGCCAAGGACCATTGGGAAGGACCTCTATGCATCCCTGGTTCCCCTAAGAGTTTTACATGCCGTCTCTACAGGCTCCAACGTGAAGCCATCTTTTCAAATGAGCCATAGTCTAAACTCCTTAAAGGGGGGTTATATGGGGGACTATATAGGGTATATTATAGGGGTTATTAAGGGTGATACTAGGAGTTTAGACCATGGCTCAAATGCAATGGAGTAGTCATCTATTCAGAGGCAACAGGGAAGTTTCTCAAAACGATCCCTGTAGACTGAGGCTCCATCATATACCCCATAGCGTTGAGGGGCCCCTATTTTGAGTATCCGCGACATGATGCATAGTCAAACCCGCAATCTTACAGGCAACATTATGTGATGTCATCAAATTCCTGCAGGACGTATTCACCAGGGTGTCCGATTGTTCTCTGGCGCGGGATGTTGCAAGCACTACAGAATAGCCAACAGAACAGTGACCAACAGAACAGTGACCTCGCAGCATGCCACGTGTAATTCCCAGCTATCCGCAGGGTCCCAAGCCCTAAAACCTAAGCCCGATGTGTACACATCTTTATCTGTATATACACATAATTACATATGTATGTATATGTACACACATACACATACACGTGCATTTCCTTGCAACCCGTTTCACGTGCCCAGGGGGCACCCCATTAAAAGAAGTCCCCACTTGACCACTCCCAGCAACAAGGCTCTACTGGGTTGCTGTTAAGGAACTTACATTAGGTTTAAGTTACCATAACGGATATATATATATATATACATATATATATACATATATATATACATATATATTCATATATATATATAGATACACATATATATATATGTATACATATATATATATACATATATATTTATACACATATATATCTGTATACAGATACAGAGTAAATCATAGGGTTTTCCAATATAGCAGCTTGAATTACGTTCATTAACAGCAACCCAGTCTAAGCCCTGCTAGGTTGCAGATTGGACCATCTACCGCAAGGGCAGAGCCCCTTTTGGGGGAGCTACTCTGGACGAACTGTTTGCGTACAGGACACGGCAAGGTTTCAAGGGCGAGGGTTTGGGAGCTTGATGCTCCAGATTCCGGATTGTGACTTGAAAAATTATTATCATTGCTATTATTACTATTACTATTATTATTATTGGTATTTTCTATTGCTATTACTTTTACTACTATTATTATTGCCATTACTATTATTATCTTTAATATTATTGTGGTTACATCTTAGTACTAGTATTACTATTATTATGATATAAGGATGGCGGACTTGGGGTGTGCCTTCACGTGTTTTCGGCTGCTCACAATCCGGCTGGCAACTGAATATCCATGAATAGAATCTTTATCCCAGAATGAGCCAGATGCAGTAGGCTATGCTTCTGGCAGCTTGATAATTCAGATCTGCTGCTTGAGAGGCAAGTAGGTTTAGAAGGGCAATGGAGCAAGACTTGACGCCAATTGTCATGCTCATTGAGGTGTAGTTCTTGAAGTAGGTATAGTGCATCAGACGAAATTGCGCAGGAAGCGTTCTCTTGTACCAATTCCATTGACCTTGGGTGCACAGGACGCACAGCCATTCGGACATGTTCACTCGGCAGAACAGCCTCGCGGGTAGCATTTGGAGCTGAGGGGTGGGGAGCGGAGTCTGTTGGCAGAATTTCAGCTGCAGAATACATGTCGCAGAGCAAGATCTCTGATTGAAGTGTGGAGAACTTGGGAGCATGTGTTGGTACAAATAGGAGTTGCAATATGGGGCTGCAAAGCAGATGGGCAATTAGCAATTTGTGCGGGCTGTCGATGGGCTGTCCGCTCCTCGATAAAGTTCGTGCTGAGGGTTGCTGTGGCGCCCGCAGCCAAACGCATCAGAGTTTCCTAGTCCGTACTTGTGCAGGCAAGGATGGGCCTGATTGTGAAATTGTTTTACATGTATTGTAACAATAACAATATGATTTCTTTTTCGCATTAGCTCCCGGGCTGCTCTGAAGCCCTCGGACATCTTCTCTTTGTTTGCTTCTTCCAGGTTACAACGCCGGTGACTCGCCGTAGCACCAGCGCTCGCAGACCTAAACGAGTACTGCACCTTCACCGCTGCCCTTGCCCTTCTCCGAAAAGCACATGTTTACAGCTGCTCAGAGTCCTTTTGTTGGATGTCGTCAGGGTTGAAACATCTGCGATGGCTATCGCAGGAAGGGTCGCACATTGCAACTTCGGGCAGGGAAGGCAACGACGATGGGCTTCAGGTGCTGGGTAGAATTATCTACTGGCAGGTATGGAGGGTCATAGCCAACGTAGTCATGAGTACAAGAAGGTCAACCTAAAATACGAAATTCTTCTGAATCCAGGGTCCTTGCTCAACGGGCTCAGGGGCTGCAAGTCCATTTCCTAAGATTTGTTTGTATGCCAAGGTATGCCACCCAGTTTCTGCAAGCCCCTCGTGGGAAGAACAATCTCGTTGGCCAGTGCTTCGCGCCTGGGAGCCAATGTCCATGCAGCGAATTGCTCCAGGCTGATCCAAGGGATGGTTGCACCTTGTTCGGGCTGGCCCCAAGCCCTAAACCTCACACCCTTCAGTGCCAAGCCCTTCAACCCTGTTTTGGGAGATATCTCGAACATTGTAGGAAAGATTGGTGCGATGAAAGCTCGCCGCACGGGCTCTGGAGACATTCGCTGTAGGAGCTGGCCGTTACTTTTGGAGTGTGACTGAAAGCAGTCACAGTAGTATTTTTTAGGTCCACGTCCATCTGATGGCAAAAGGAAGTGGCTGTATGATGTATGCTCCCCTGGTTCTGTCCACATCACCCGGCGCTGCAGCCAGAGATAACTGAGGGCAACACCATATGGTAGGCTGTGCTACAGCCCGGAGTGTGCTGTATCCGGTTTTGTAGAGTAAGACAGCGTTGGAAGGGTTTTTTGTTGGTGGAAGAACCTTGCAGAAGCTTGAGTTTCTGTCAAGGAATTTAACTTAAAAATGCTAACGTAACGAAACCCCATTGTCTTCTACATACCCATATTAGGGTAACTTAATTTCAGTTCCTTAACAGCAGCCCAGAAGCTGCATCTCCAAGGTTCTGTGCCAGACTCAAGTTGCCGCTGCAGCCGCGAATGGCGCGGCGATGCCGGCATTGGTTTGGGGCTGGTGGCCATCAGCCTGCCAAGGGTCGCTGAGACGGCCTGTGACCACCTTATGTGCTTTCAAGGGGATTTCCAGGTCTGAGAGGTCTGAGAGCTTCATCATGGAGTTATGTGTGGGATCGAACTGGATGTGCGTAGTTGTCGGCATCTTGGCTCATCTGCTGCGCTGCGGCGGCGCTGATTTTCAATCATTCCACACACCTAAACTCAGCAGGGCCAGGTCAACATGACCGGCGTTGGAACCCTCAACTCCTAGTATCCCCTTAGTAATGGAGAATCAAATGGAAAAGCACGTGGAAAATTAAATGGAAACTGGGATTTTATAGGGGATTATAGGGGTTATAGTCTAAACTCCTTGTATCCACCTTAGTATCCCCTTTAGTAGTCCCCTATATAATCCCCTATATAACCCCCTTTACGGAGTTTAGAAACTGGGATTATACAGGAGATTGTAGGCTGTGCACCTGAAGCAGGGCTATCAAATCACAAGGGCTCAGGATGCCTCGTTGAGAACTCAGCTATAGGGAGCCCGGTGTCCATTTCATTTTCTATATGATTCATCATCATGGGGGTAGTAGTATAGTATATCAGGGTTTATTGTAGTATGTTACAATATTACGGTATATTACAGTATATTTCGATATACTATAGTATATTATGATGTGCCAGGTCTTGGTTCCGCAGCGTGGGCTTCCTAACCACGTTGCTGGGGATGGATGTGGCCTCGCTGCGGGCAGAGGCCTTTGAATAATAGTAAAATACTCGTAATATTAGTAAGCGTACTGCGTTGGAGTCCGTTGGGATAGTGTTTTGGATTCGAGGTGTTCGCAGATGTGCCTTTTGCTATGTCCAAATGGTTTCCAGGAGGCTGCAAGGGGCCTATAGCGCGGCAGAATTTTCGTAGAGGTATAGTCCCCCTTGAGTAGATCGATTTTGGGGATATATGGGGATCTTACTATAATATACCCAAAGCCATATTCTATCTACTTAAGGAGGACTATAGCATCCTGAGGATTTCTATTCCAGGATGTGTTGACACATCAGTTTTAGTCCCGGGCCTGAGGCAGACAACCTCAACTTAGAAAAACAAGCAGCGCTGGAATTGTAATGTCCCAAGTACAAGCACCTTTATTCACAAGAAGCAAAGACGGCACGCAGTCTGAGGGCCCAAGGCACTTCAAAGCTGCAGAAAACGGTGTGCTGTAGTTTTGACAAGGAAATGAACCGCCGCGTTGAAATTACGCTATATAGTACATGTCGGAGCCCATAGTTAGAGGCTTCAGCATTGGTGGGACCTGGCGGGGCCGATGCAGCTGCGGAGCTTCAAATGTCGCCGTCCCAGGATTGGGAATCCTCGGGGACTGTGCCTTTCAGTCGTTTGGGTGATCTGGGGACATTTCGCGGATGAAGCAGTCGAGGCAGAGTCCACAAGGCACAAAACCAGGCATGTGAAAGTCTGCACAACACAGCAGTTCCCCTTTCCTATCTCCTTAGATACTATTAGATACCCTTATCCTGAATGTTGGAATCCATATAATGACTTCACAGGTTTGAGAAACACCCATGTTTGCGCATGTGGGCAGCTTAATGTTCAAGCTGCTCGGAAGGACTAAATGATGCCACTAGCCTAAACAGTTACTATCATCATGTGGGGGGTTCCGAACAGCAGGGTCCTCTTCGTAGGAGTCCTTAAGGAAGGATTGCAATACTTTGGCTTCTACAAAGCGGTTCCGTATCTTTAGTTTGAGATACCGTCCTCATGATTTCCATACATTGGTAGTAATCCAAACCACATTCCAAGCATTTTGACTCTTCCGCAAAAAGGCTTGTATTCTTTTGGCTTCCATGCTACTGACCGACATCATTCAGAGGGTCCTGAAATTCATGCTCACGTGAGACCTGCCATCATGTTTGGGTTGCGGGGCATACATGAGCATATGAGCTGTAGAGAATGCTAGCAATGCAGGCACAGTTGCTACCCTAGTAAGCTTCGATTGGATGTTCAAAGGATGTCGTTCCATGCTCTATGCAGCTATAAAGCTATACTTTGTTCGTGTTCTCCACCAAATCACTGGAAAGCTTTGCAAGCGGATAGCTTGACCAGCTTATGAATACAGGTTCTTTTTAGTGTTTGAGGGGCTAGGGTTTAGGGTTTGGGGATTTGGGTTCAGGGATCACAGTTCAGGGGTTTGGGGGTTTAAAAGTTTTGTGTCGCCTTCAGACAGGGTTTAGGAATTCTGGTCATGCAGGATTCTGTCCACCAACAACATGCAAATTTTGAAGTAATGGGTTCTTTGGTAAACTGATACCAAAAAGACCACGGGTACCCCAAACCCTACCCCCTATACCCCAAAACCTAAAACCCTGAACCCTAAAACCCTGAAATGCCATAACCTAAACTCTAAACCCTAAAACCCCGTTTAAACAGGGGGATGTCTTGACTATGCAAGCGTTGACATTTTCCTCCCCAGCGATTGCTAGCATCAGAAAAGGTGCGAGGGGTTGGTAAAAAAGACCCCAAACGGTAAACCCTTAAACCCTACAACCTTAAAACCGTTGAATTCTAAACCTTAAACCCTAAAACCCTAAACCCCAAACGGTAAAACTCTTAAACCCTAAACCCTAAAATCCTAAAACCCTAAAACAACTAAAACCGTACAACCCTAACACCCTGAACCCTGTCCATCAATCACAAGACTTAAACCCCACACCCTAAACCCTGAATCGTAGTTTCCATTTCATTTTCCACTAACCCAATATAACCCCAATATAACCTTAATATTACCCCAATATATATATAAATAACCATTATAGTAGTTTCCATTTTATTTTCCACTAACCCGCCCAGGTCCTGGTTGCAGGAAGCCTTAGTTCCCCAGGCGATGCCAAAGGTGCTGATTACACAGGCGCCGAAGAAGACCTTGAATTTAGGATTCAGTGTTCAGGGTTTGGGGTTTTTAGGGTTTTGGGGTCAGGGGTTGTAGGGTTTGAGGGTTTAGGGTTTTAGGGCTTAGGGTTTTACGGTTTCGTCTTTAGGCTTGCTTTGTGGTTTTTTCCGTTCGGGCCAGAGAAGTTGGCATTCTTCGTGAATTTAGCGGTCCCTTTACCTTTGTTGGGGGTTTTCAAAAACAGGACTGTAGAAAAATGCCTTCATACTAACATTAAACACCCCTTCCCACCTCCTAAGATTGGCATAATAGAGCGTATATATTGGGCTCACAGGCGCATCCCTAAACCCTATATTCCTCTTACCCATGTAATACCCCTTAGGTAGATAGAATATGGGGTATATGGGGATCTTATTAAATATACCCAAAGCCATGTTCTATCTACTGAAGGGGGACTCTTCCCCTCTCAGCCCTATATCACCCTTGTACACCTACCAATACCTTTATTGTATTGACCCTACGTTACCCCGCCCTAATCACTTAACTGCCAACAATCCTTCAAATACATTACCCCTATATTGCGCCTACAACCCTTTAAAGGGACCATGAACCCTGAACAAGTGGGTGGTCCAAAAAGGGGCCATAATTTTGACAACCACCCAAGTGGGAGTATCAGGCGCTGCTACATCCCAAGCAGCCAATCCAACTTGGAGCCCTCGTGTTGCCACTTGATCCATTCAGATTGTGTAGGGTTTAGGGTTTCGGGTCATACGAGCTAGAGTCTAAACTCCGTAAAGGGAGGTTATATAGGGGAGTATTATGGGGTTTCTTAAGGGGGATAATACCTTATATCGGGATATGTAGGGTTATATGCGGATGTAAGATTATATAGGGCTCCTGTATGTTCGGTTATATAGGGCTAATAGGATTTTAGGCATACAGAGGGTGCATTATATGTATATATATATATGTGGATTTAGGGTTCAAGGATTAGGTTGATCATGGAAGGCCAAATGGCAAAAACTATGGAAGATTATGTATAGTGTTTTGTAGGGTGCAGGGCCAGCTCAGGCTGTTGACTTGGGCTTCAAGGGGGGGTGTCGGAGGATTTAGGGTTTAGAAGGATTTAGCGTCTAGAATTTGGAGTTGAGAGTTTAGTGAATGTAAATATTGTGTAAGAGAACTATTATGGGGTCCGTTCCCTCGCTTCCAATTAGATTAATGATGTCATATGTTTTTTGGTGGTTAGTTGCAGGCAATGCACACAAAAACGGAAGTTTGTGTGTGATCTAGGGTTTAGTTCCAGGGTTTAAAGTTTAGGGTCTAGGCTTTGATAAGGGCTGGAGGAAGAGATCCTCTCAGTAGTGTTGGTTAGATCCCATGAATCGTCCCTAGACTCCATCCATTTTCTACTTCTAAGGTTAGAAGTATGGGCCCCTAATATGGGCCCTTGAGCCTTTTAGGGAGATTCTAAGGATCCTTAAGGGTACATATAGGGTATATAGTAGGTATATGAGGATCCCAGGGTTAAGGGTCCATACTAGGGGCCCATAGTTTCAACCTCAGACTACAGATCACTACAACGCCATCATTGTCCCTTGTCACTGGTTGTTCAATGGCTTTTAGAGTATTTTTGCATGCAGGCTCTTTGGCCGACGCTTATCACCTTTGCTGGTTGCTAGATTTTGTCAGATGTTGTTAGTAAGGAATAACGAAGGTTAGAAATTTGAAGCGCGGGGAGTTTGCATACATTATATATATATATGATCGAGATACCTTTAGGGTCTATGTGCCGCCTTTGTTTCTTTCTATAATCTATATAGAATTTAACTAATTTAAATAATTTAAATAGGCTGGCTTTAAATTATTTAAATCCAGCCTGAGCATTTAAATAATTTAAATCTAGGCGATTTAAATTATTTAAATTATTTACATTATTTAAATCAGGCCAGAGAATTTAAATAATTTAAATGGGCTGGATTTGAATTATTTAAATTCTCTGGCCTGATTTAGATAATTTAAATAAATTAAATAATTTAAATAATTTAAATCCAGACGATTTAAGTTATTTACATTATTTAATCCTTTTAAATCAGGCCAGAGAATTTAAATAATTTGAATCCAGCCCATTTAAATTATTTAAATTCTCTGGCCTGATTTAAACAATTTGAATAATTTAGATTATTTAAATAGTTCAAATGGACTGGATTCAAATTATTCAAATTATTTAAATTATATAAATCAGGCCAGAGAATTTACATAATTTAAATCCACTCCATTTAAATGGTTTAAATTCTCTGGCCTGATTTACATAATTTAAATAATTTAAATAATTTAAATCCAGCCCATTTAAATTATTTAAATTCTCTGGCCTGATTGAAAGAATTTGAATAATTTAAATAATTTAAATAATTCAAATGGACTGGATTTAAATTATATAGATTATTTAACTTATGTAAATCAGGCCAGAGAATTTAAATAATTCAAATGTCTTGGATTTAAATTATTTAAATTAT